>CM067354.1:1996562-2031110 GCA_034190875.2 Urechis unicinctus
GTGTTCCACCTCTCATTCCAGCGGTTCTAATTCTAACTTTAGGTTTTCCAGCTCTCACTCTAGGTGTTCCACCTCTCATTTCAGCGGTTCTAATTCTAACTTTAGGTTTTCCACCTCTCACTCTAGGTGTTCCACCTCTCATCCAGGTGTTCCACCTCTCGCTTCAGGTGTTCAACCTCTCACTCCTTTGGTTCTACCTTTCACTCCAGGGGTTCCAATTATCACTCTAGGTGTTCCACCTCTCACGCTAGGTGTTCCATCTCTCATCCAGATGTTCCACCTCTCGCTTCAGGTGTTCCACCTCTCACTCCATTGGTTCCACCTCTCACTCAAGGTGTTCCCTCCCTCCTTCCATGTGTTCCACCTCTCACTCCAGGGGTTCCATCTCTCTCTCAAGATGTTCCACTTCTCACTCCAGGTGTACCCCCTCTCACTCTAGGTGTTCCACCTCTGTCCAGGGGTTCCAAATCTCACTACAAGGGGTCTACTTCTTACCAATGTGTTCCACCTCTCACTCAAGATGTTTTTCTTCTCACTCAAGGTGTTCGATCACTCACTCTAGGTGTTCCACCTCTCACTCCAGGTGTTCCTCCTCTGGCTCCAGGTGTTACACCTCGCAATCAAGGGGTTTCAACTTTCACTTCAGGTGTTCAACCTCTCACTTAAGGTGTTCCACCTCTCACTCCAGGTGTTCCACCTCTCACTCCAGATGTTCCACCTCTCACTCCAGGTGTGCAACCTCTCACTCTAGGTTTTACACCTCAGTCCAGGTGTTCGACCTCTCACTCCATGTGTACCACCTCTCACTCCAGGGGTTCAACATTTCATTTCAGGTGCTCCACCTCTCACACCATATGTTCCACCTCTCACTCCAGGTGTTCCACCTCTCACATCACTGGTTCCTCCTCTCACTGAAGGGGTTCCAACTCTCACTTCGAATGTTCCACCTTTCACTTCAGGTGTTCCACACCTCACTTTAAATGTTCCACCTCTCACTGAAGGGGTTCCACCTCTCACTTCAAATGTTCCACCTTTCATTCCAGGTGTTCAACCTCTCACTCAAGATGTTCCACTTCTCACACCAGGTGCTCCACCTCTCACTCCAGATGTTCTACTTCTCACTCCAATTGTTCCACCTCGCACTCCAGGTATTCAACCTCTCACTCCAAGGTTTCCACCTCTTTACTCATGGTGTTCAACCTCTCACACTAGACGTTCCACTTCTCACTCCAGGTGTTCTATCTCTCAATTCCGGTGTTCCATCTCTCACTGCAGGTGTTCCACCTCTCACTCTAGGTGTTCCACCTCTGTCCAGGGGTTCCAAATCTCACTCCAAGGGGTCTACTTCTTACCAATGTGTACCACCTCTCACTCAAGATGTTTTTCTTCTCACTCAAGGTGTTCGATCACTCACTCTAGGTGTTCCACCTCTCACTCCAGGTGTTCCTCCTCTGGCTCCAGGTGTTACACCCTCGCAATCAAGGGGTTTCAACTTTCACTTCAGGTGTTCAACCTCTCACTTTAGGTGTTCCACCTCTCACCCCAGGTGTTCCACCTCTCACTCCAGATGTTCCACCTCTCACTCTAGGTGTGCAACCTCTCACTCTAGGTTTTACACCTCAGTCCAGGTGTTCGACCTCTCACTCCATGTGTACCACCTCTCACTCCAGGGGTTCAACATTTCATTTCAGGTGCTCCACCTCTCACACCATATGTTCCACCTCTCACTCCAGGTGTTCCACCTCTCACTTCACTGGTTCCTCCTCTCTCACTGAAGGGGTTCCAACTCTCACTTCAAATGTTCCACATTTCACTTCAGGTGTTCCACCCCTCTCTCTTAAATGTTCCTCCTCTCACTGAAGGGGTTCCACCTCTCACTTTAAATGTTCCACCTTTCACTCCAGGTGTTCAACCTCTCACTCAAGATGTTCCACTTCTCACACCAGGTGTTCCACCTCTCACTCCAGATGTTCTACTTCTCACTCCAGTTGTTCCACCTCGCACTCCAGGTATTCAACCTCTCACTCCAAGGTTTCCACCTCTTTACTCATGGTGTTCAACCTCTTACACTAGACGTTCCACCTCTTACTCCAGGTGTTCCACCTCTCATTCCAGCGGTTCTAATTCTAACTTTAGGTTTTCCAGCTCTCACTCTAGGTGTTCCACCTCTCATTTCAGCGGTTCTAATTCCAACTTTAGGTTTTCCACCTCTCACTCTAGGTGTTCCACCTCTCATCCAGGTGTTCCACCTCTCGCTTCAGGTGTTCAACCTCTCACTCCTTTGGTTCCACCTTTCACTCCAGGTGTTTCACCTCTCACTTCTGATGTTCCAAATCTCACTCCAGATGTTCCACCTCTCACTCCAGGTGTTCCATCTCTCAATCCAAGAGTTTCACCTCTCATTCCAGGGGTTCCTCCTCTCTTCCTCGGGTACCACCGCTCAAACCAGGTGTTCCACCTCTCACTCCAAGGGTCCTACCTCATATTCAAGGGATCCATTTCTCACTCTAGACGTTCTACTTCTCACTTCAGGTGTTCCACATCTCACTTCAGGTGTTCCACCTATCACTGCAGGTGTTCCACCTCTCACTCTAGGTGTTCCACCTCTCAATCCAGATGTTCCACCTCTCACTCCAGGGGTTCCAATTATCACTCTAGGTGTTCCACCTCTCACGCTAGGTGTTCCATCTCTCATCCAGATGTTCCACCTCTCGCTTCAGGTGTTCCACCTCTCACTCCATTGGTTCCACCTCTCACTCAAGGTGTTCCCTCCCTCCTTCCATGTGTTCCACCTCTCACTCCAGGGGTTCCATCTCTCTCTTAAGATGTTCCACTTCTCACTCCAGGTGTACCCCCTCTCACTCTAGGTGTTCCACCTCTGTCCAGGGGTTCCAAATCTCACTACAAGGGGTCTACTTCTTACCAATGTGTTCCACCTCTCACTCAAGATGTTTTTCTTCTCACTCAAGGTGTTCGATCACTCACTCTAGGTGTTCCACCTCTCACTCCAGGTGTTCCTCCTCTGGCTCCAGGTGTTACACCTCGCAATCAAGGGGTTTCAACTTTCACTTCAGGTGTTCAACCTCTCACTTAAGGTGTTCCACCTCTCACTCCAGGTGTTCCACCTCTCACTCCAGATGTTCCACCTCTCACTCCAGGTGTGCAACCTCTCACTCTAGGTTTTACACCTCAGTCCAGGTGTTCGACCTCTCACTCCATGTGTACCACCTCTCACTCCAGGGGTTCAACATTTCATTTCAGGTGCTCCACCTCTCACACCATATGTTCCACCTCTCACTCCAGGTGTTCCACCTCTCACATCACTGGTTCCTCCTCTCACTGAAGGGGTTCCAACTCTCACTTCGAATGTTCCACCTTTCACTTCAGGTGTTCCACCCCTCACTTTAAATGTTCCACCTCTCACTGAAGGGGTTCCACCTCTCACTTCAAATGTTCCACCTTTCATTCCAGGTGTTCAACCTCTCACTCAAGATGTTCCACTTCTCACACCAGGTGCTCCACCTCTCACTCCAGATGTTCTACTTCTCACTCCAATTGTTCCACCTCGCACTCCAGGTATTCAACCTCTCACTCCAAGGTTTCCACCTCTTTACTCATGGTGTTCAACCTCTCACACTAGACGTTCCACTTCTCACTCCAGGTGTTCTATCTCTCAATTCCGGTGTTCCATCTCTCACTGCAGGTGTTCCACCTCTCACTCTAGGTGTTCCACCTCTGTCCAGGGGTTCCAAATCTCACTCCAAGGGGTCTACTTCTTACCAATGTGTACCACCTCTCACTCAAGATGTTTTTCTTCTCACTCAAGGTGTTCGATCACTCACTCTAGGTGTTCCACCTCTCACTCCAGGTGTTCCTCCTCTGGCTCCAGGTGTTACACCTCGCAATCAAGGGGTTTCAACTTTCACTTCAGGTGTTCAACCTCTCACTTTAGGTGTTCCACCTCTCACCCCAGGTGTTCCACCTCTCACTCCAGATGTTCCACCTCTCACTCCAGGTGTGCAACCTCTCACTCTAGGTTTTACACCTCAGTCCAGGTGTTCGACCTCTCACTCCATGTGTACCACCTCTCACTCCAGGGGTTCAACATTTCATTTCAGGTGCTCCACCTCTCACACCATATGTTCCACCTCTCACTCCAGGTGTTCCACCTCTCACTTCACTGGTTCCTCCTCTCACTGAAGGGGTTCCAACTCTCACTTCGAATGTTCCACATTTCACTTCAGGTGTTCCACCCCTCTCTTTAAATGTTCCACCTCTCACTGAAGGGGTTCCACCTCTCACTTTAAATGTTCCACCTTTCACTCCAGGTGTTCTACCTCTTACTCAAGATGTTCCACTTCTCACACCAGGTGCTCCACCTCTCACTCCAGATGTTCTACTTCTCACTCCAATTGTTCCACCTCGCACTCCAGGTATTCAACCTCTCACTCCAAGGTTTCCACCTCTTTACTCATGGTGTTCAACCTCTCACACTAGACGTTCCACTTCTCACTCCAGGTGTTCTATCTCTCAATTCCGGTGTTCCATCTCTCACTGCAGGTGTTCCACCTCTCACTCTCTAGGTGTTCCACCTCTGTCCAGGGTTTCCAAATCTCACTCCAAGGGGTCTACTTCTTACCAATGTGTACCACCTCTCACTCAAAGATGTTTTCTTCTCACTCAAGGTGTTCGATCACTCACTCTAGGTGTTCCACCTCTCACTCCAGGTGTTCCTCCTCTGGCTCCAGGTGTTACACCTCGCAATTAAGGGGTTTCAACTTTCACTTCAGGTGTTCAACCTCTCACTTTAGGTGTTCCACCTCTCACCCAAGGTGTTCCACCTCTCACTCAGATGATGTTCCACCTCTCACTCCAGGTGTGCAACCTCTCACTCTAGGTTTTTCCACCTCAGTCCAGGTGTTCGACCTCTCACTCCATGTGTACCACCTCTCACTCCAGGGGTTCAACATTTCATTTCAGGTGCTCCACCTCTCACACCATATGTTCCACCTCTCACTCCAGGTGTTCCATCTCTCACTTCACTGGTTCCTCCTCTCACTGAAGGGGTTCCAACTCTCACTTCAAATGTTCCACATTTCACTTCAGGTGTTCCACCCCTCTCTTTAAATGTTCCACCTCTCACTGAAGGGGTTCCACCTCTCACTTTAAATGTTCCACCTTTCACTCCAGGTGTTCAACCTCTTACTCAAGATGTTCCACTTCTCACACCAGGTGCTCCACCTCTCACTCCAGATGTTCTACTTCTCACTCCAATTGTTCCACCTCGCACTCCAGGTATTCAACCTCTCACTCCAAGGTTTCCACCTCTTTACTCATGGTGTTCAACCTCTCACACTAGACGTTCCACTTCTCACTCCAGGTGTTCTATCTCTCAATTCCGGTGTTCCATCTCTCACTGCAGGTGTTCCACCTCTCACTCTAGGTGTTCCACCTCTGTCCAGGGGTTCCAAATCTCACTCCAAGGGGTCTACTTCTACCAATGTGTACCACCTCTCACTCAAGATGTTTTTCTTCTCACTCAAGGTGTTCGATCACTCACTCTAGGTGTTCCACCTCTCACTCCAGGTGTCTCCTCTGGCTCCAGGTGTTACCACCTCGCAATCTCAACTCCAGGGGTGTTCAACCTCTCACTTTAGGTGTTCCACCTCTCACCCAGGTGTTCCAGATGTTTCTCTCTCACTCCAGGTGTTCCACCTCTCACTCCAGGTGTTCCACCTCTCACTCCAGATGTTCCACCTCTCACTCCAGGGTTCAACCTCTCACTCCAGGTGTTCCACCTCTCACTCAAGGTGTTCCACCTCTTACTCAAGGTGTTCCACCTCTCACTCCAGGGGTTCCAATTCTCACTCCAGGTTCCACCCCTCTCTCCAGGGTTCCAATTCTCACTCCAGGTGTTCCTCTCACTCTGTTCCACTTCTCACTCCAGGTGTTCCAGGTTCCTCCTCAATCTCACTCCAGGGTGTTCCACCTTTCACTTCAGGTGTTCCACTCTCACCTAGGTGTTTTTCACTCCAACCTCTGTTCCACACTAGGTGTTCCACCTCTTACTCCAGTGTTCACCTCTCATTTCCAGCGGTTCTAATTCCAAGGTTTCCACCTCTTTACTAAACTTTAGGTTTTCCACCTCTCACTCTAGGTGTTCCACCTCTCATTTCAGTGGTTCTAATTCTAACTTTAGGTTTTCCACCTCTCACTCTAGGTGTTCCACCTCTCATCCAGGTGTTCCACCTCTCGCTTCAGGTGTTCAACCTCTCGCTTCAGGTGTTCAACCTCTCACTCCTTTGGTTCCACCTTTCACTCCAGGTGTTTCACCTCTCACTTCTGATGTTCCAAATCTCACTCCAGATGTTCCACTTCTCACTCCAGGTGTTCCATCTCTCAATCCAAGAGTTTCACCTCTCATTCCAGGGGTTCCTCCTCTCTTCCTCGGGTACCACCGCTCAAACCAGGTGTTCCACCTCCCACTCCAAGGGTCCTACCTCATATTCAAGGGATCCATTTCTCACTCTAGACGTTCCACTTCTCACTTTAGGTGTTCCACCTCTCACTTCAGGTGTTCCACCTATCACTGCAGGTGTTCCACCTCTCACTCTAGGTGTTCCACCTCTCAATCCAGATGTTCCACCTCTCACTCCAGGGGTTCCAATTATCACTCTAGGTGTTCCACCTCTCACGCTAGGTGTTCCATCTCTCATCCAGATGTTCCACCTCTCGCTTCAGGTGTTCCACCTCTCACTCAAGGTGTTCCATCCCTCCTTCCATGTGTTCCACCTCTCACTCCAGGGGTTCCATCTCTCTCTCAAGATGTTCCACTTCTCACTCCAGGTGTACCCCCTCTCACTCTAGGTGTTCCACCTCTGTCCAGGGGTTCCAAATCTCACTACAAGGGGTCTACTTCTTACCAATGTGTTCCACCTCTCACTCAAGATGTTTTTCTTCTCACTCAAGGTGTTCGATCACTCACTCTAGGTGTTCCACCTCTCACTCCAGGTGTTCCTCCTCTGGCTCCAGGTGTTACACCTCGCAATCAAGGGGTTTCAACTTTCACTTCAGGTGTTCAACCTCTCACTTAAGGTGTTCCACCTCTCACTCCAGGTGTTCCACCTCTCACTCCAGATGTTCCACCTCTCACTCCAGGTGTGCAACCTCTCACTCTAGGTTTTACACCTCAGTCCAGGTGTTCGACCTCTCACTCCATGTGTTCCACCTCTCACTCCAGGGGTTCAACATTTCATTTCAGGTGCTCCACCTCTCACACCATATGTTCCACCTCACTCCAGGTGTTCACTCTCAGGGTTCCACCTCTCACTGAAGGGGTTCAACTCTCACTGAATGTTCCACCTTTCACTTCAGGTGTTCCACCCCTCACTGTTCCAGAAGGGGTTCCACCTCTCACTTCAAATGTTCCACCTTTCATTCCAGGTGTTCAACCTCTCACTCAAGATGTTCCACTTCTCACACCAGGTGCTCCACCTCTCACTCGAATGTTCTACTTCTCACTCCAATTGTTCCACCTCGCACTCCAGGTATTCAACCTCTCACTCCAAGGTTTCCACCTCTTTACTCATGGTGTTCAACCTCTCACACTAGACGTTCCACTTCTCACTCCAGGTGTTCTATCTCTCAATTCCGGTGTTCCATCTCTCACTGCAGGTGTTCCACCTCTCACTCTAGGTGTTCCACCTCTGTCCAGGGGTTCCAAATCTCACTCCAAGGGGTCTACTTCTTACCAATGTGTTCCACCTCTCACTCAAGATGTTTTTCTTCTCACTCTAGGTGTTCCACCTCTCACTCCAGGTGTTCCTCCTCTGGCTCCAGGTGTTACACCTCGCAATCAAGGGGTTTCAACTTTCACTTCAGGTGTTCAACCTCTCACTTTAGGTGTTCCACCTCTCACCCCAGGTGTTCCACCTCTCACTCCAGATGTTCCACCTCTCACTCCAGGTGTGCAACCTCTCACTCTAGGTTTTACACCTCAGTCCAGGTGTTCGACCTCTCACTCCATGTGTACCACCTCTCACTCCAGGGGTTCAACATTTCATTTCAGGTGCTCCACCTCTCACACCATATGTTCCACCTCTCACTCCAGGTGTTCCACCTCTCACTTCACTGGTTCCTCCTCTCACTGAAGGGGTTCCAACTCTCACTTCAAATGTTCCACATTTCACTTCAGGTGTTCCACCCCTCTCTTTAAATGTTCCTCCTCTCACTGAAGGGGTTCCACCTCTCACTTTAAATGTTCCACCTTTCACTCCAGGTGTTCAACCTCTCACTCAAGATGTTCCACTTCTCACACCAGGTGTTCCACCTCTCACTCCAGATGTTCTACTTCTCACTCCAGTTGTTCCACCTCGCACTCCCGGTATTCAACCTCTCACTCCAAGGTTTCCACCTCTTTACTCATGGTGTTCAACCTCTTACACTAGACGTTCCACTTCGCACTCCAGGTGTTCTATCTCTCAATTCCGGTGTTCCACCTATCACTGCTGGTGTTCCACCTCTCACTCTAGGTGTTCCACCTCTCAATCCAGATGTTCCACTTCTCACTCCAAGGGTTCCAATTCTCATTCCAGGTGTTCAACCTCTCACACTGGGTGTTCTACCTCACTCCAGGTGATCCACCTCTCACATTTGGTGTTCCAACTCTCACTCCAGATATTCCATCTCTCACTCCAGGTGATCCACCTATCACTTTTGGTGTTCCAACTCTCACTCCAGATGTTCCACTTCTCACTCAAGGTGTTCAATCTCTCAATCCAAGTGTTCCACCTCTCATTCCACGGGTTCCATCTCTCACCCTCGGGTACCACCTCTCAAACCAGGTGTTCCACCACTCAATCTAGGTGTTCTACTTCACACTCTAGGTGTTCCACCTTTCACTCCCGTTGTTCCACCTCTCACTCCAGAGGTTTCAATTCTCACTCTAGATGTTCCACCTCTCACTCCATGGGTTCCACCTCTCACTCTAGGTGTTCCACCTCTCACGCCAGGGGTTCATCCTCTCACTGCAGGTGTTACACCTCGCACTCAAGGGGTTTCTACTTTCACTTCAGGTGTTCAACCTCTCACTCTAGGTTTTCCACCTCTCACTCTAGGTGTTCCACCTCAGTCCAGGTGTTCGACCTCTTACTCCAGGTGTACCACCTCTCACTCCAGGGGTTCAACATTTCACTCCAGGTGTTCAACCTCTCACTCCAGGTGTTCCACCTCTCACTTCAGTTGTTCCACCTCTCACTGAAGGGGTTCCACCTCACACGTCAGGTGTTCCACCTCTAACTTCAAATGTTCCACCTCTCACTGAAGGGGTTTCACCTCTCACTCGTGGTGTTTCACCTCTCACTCCAGGGGTTCCAATTCTCACTCCATTGGTTCCACCTCTCACTCCAGGTGTTCCACGTCTCACACCAGGTGTTCCACCTCTCACTCCAGGTGTTCCACCTGTCACTCCAAAACGACATGACACTATAATGGATATGCAATGCGCAATGACGCTAAAGTGGATCTGCAATACGACATGAGTTACAGTTGAACTGCCGAAAGACATGACGCTATAATGAATATGCAATGCGAAATGACGTTAAAGTGGATCTGAAAAACGACATGAGTTACAGTTGAACTGCGAACGACATGACGCTATAATGGATATGCAATGCGCAATGACGCTAAAGTGGATCTGCAAAACGACATGACGCTATAATGGATATGCAATGCGCAATGACGCTATATTGGATTTGCAATACGACATGACGTGGGGGTGGGGGCTCTATTCAGAATAACGAGAAGCTTCATGCATATATAGGGGGGGTTCTAAGCAGATTATAGGTGGACTTCTAACAGTATCATGGTGGGCTGCAAGCACTGTGATTGTGAGTTACAAGCAATATTATGGTGGTATGCAAGCAGCTTACATACGTACTGCTAGCCGTATAACGTTAGACTTCAAGAAGTACTAACTGAACCCCATCCACCTCTACACTGTAACCATGGTAGCAGCAACTGGTTGTTCGGCGGATATTCACATAGACCTATCGAAAAAATCGACAAGAGTTTACTGCAGACTCCATCCAAACGACACGTGTAAGTATGGAATTGCTTTAGCAAGAACCCTTCAGATCTCTTCCCAATGTTCATTCGTCTACACAGCATATTGCCTCTTGTTCAATGAATGACCCGGTAGCCCTCATCCCCTCAAATTTTTTTTTTATAAATGGATTTCCTTGATCATGAATGAATTTCGTGTGACTCATTCGTTCTCTAGTCTGCGTCCCAGACTCCAGGGGTTCCGCTACGCTTCTCGCCCTAGAGGCTACGAAAAGATAAGGTCTTAAATTGGCGCGTCCGAATATTCACCTTGACACGTTCGTTAATCTTCGTGACCAATCAACGCAAAGGTTTGTGACCCGGATTGACCTTAATTGCGCGTGTCTGGCTTGTGATACGCACCCTCGGTTCTATGTGACGTCATGGACATTGTAGTAGTCATCCAATGAGAACACATTGAATGTCTTCTGGAATTATGGGGCGAAGAGCAAAAGTTCAAATTGGCACCCAAACAAATACTTTAAATGCTTAGCTGCACGATAGTATGTTTATTGCTTCTCTCGCCGACTGTGTGAAGGTGCCACTCAGCGTGTTAAACAACATATCGCAGTGTGAAACGTTATATGATAACCCGGCTCCTAAAATCACTCCACCGCGTTCTTCGGAACTAATGACTGACCAATGAGATGATCACTTGAAAATATCATGAGTGACCGAGAGACACGGACTCAAAGCATCCAAATCTGGGATGCCTGTCCAATTCAAGATATTAACCTCGCCCAGATGAAGGCGAGACTATTGAATATCAGTAACATGTAAACAGCGCCCGCAGCCATCAGGCTGGGGGACCTTGACTATTCGTTCTCCATTTGATGCCGAAGAAACTGCACTCCGAGCGAATAGCAGAGTACTTGACCATGGTTCCATTTCAGGTGACATGGAACAGGTAAATCGTGAGTCGAAATCATGACAGCAAATTTGTTTGGCGGCAGAAGCTGGAATCAAAGGTTAAACTCCATCCGCAGTAACGTTATGATAACCGTACCTATATTGAACACGCGTTCATAATGACCTAATGATCATGAAAATTATGCTGAGAATGGACTCAAAAGTCTATCGATTTTTGGACTTCCTTGTCATTGTATTGTGACAATGGCGGCCAAACAGGCGATGGTTCGTTTACATCGCTACAACGAAACGACGAGCGTACTAGTGTTTTAGCAGAAACAGCAACCATTTACTGTCATTCAGTACCGGTGTACATACAAAAGGCGATATTGGCTACAACAAAGAAGTTCAGTAACGTCAAACCTCAATACAAAAGAAATATGGCCATAACAAATAAGGTCATGACCTCTACTGACCTCTACCGTTGAACCCTGCAGTTAAGCTTGAAACGCTAAGCATGACAATTCAAAAGGAATTGTGCGCACCTAGCAAACGGTGAGCAATCAAATACGATGTGATCTTATATTTGCCAAAATGGTGGACATAGCATCTGTATTTCTCAGAAATCTATATAAATGGCATTTCCTAAACAACCGGATGGGTTTTCATGGCTCACAGCTAGTCGGAGTGAACCCTTTAAGCGTAGCTTTAAGATACTTAGTGGTACAGTGTGAAGTCAATCATTATGATGTATTTAGCCCACCGTCATAATGTATGCGGTCCACGTGCGACACTATGATACAGCCTTCACTCCATGATAGCGCTCTTCTAGGCCGCCTGTTTTCACAGATTGAAACTGAACGTTATACTGCCTTCAGTCTGCGTTTAAATTCTTCATTCTGCCTGGAGTGTATCATTGTTGTGCTTTTGATGCGCCGTAAAATTCATAGAGCCAACGTGAATATGACTTGAAGTCAGTCATTTTTCTCCTTAACAATGCTACTTGTGACCAACCAAAGTGCATACGTACGAGAAGCGAGTAAAGACGAACAGCGGCAGACTATACCGGATGCTGCCGATGGTTTCTCTACTGGAGATAAGCGCGTTTATTGTTGAGCAAGCTTGCAGATCTGTAGCCAATTACGCAGCCCATGACATCAATGTGAGCGATGATAAGATAGATTTCCTATGCTAACCATTTTTTTATTGCATTCTCTATAGATTTATGTCGCAGGGTCGCTGAATTTACAAGCCATTATTCCGCGCTGACTGGTGACCCTGACTTGTCGACAGGCTTAGTTAGCCTGTGTGAACCGAATTAGAGTCTTTTATATCGTTAGGCTATGGGGTCTACGTACAAGACTGTCCCTTTGATAATTGGCCTCAAGTATACAGTAATTTTGTATTACTTTCTTACTTGATCGTAAGTATGACATATTGGGCAGTGAATACAGGGCTTCGATGCAGACTGTCGATATAGGACCAATGTAGACTGACGGGGACTACAGGGGACAGTACAAATGGACTTCATAGATTGGTCCAGTACCCAGAATCTCTTCTCTACGATTCATCTTTCGCGGCCACATAACGATTACCTATCACTTGAAGGATTCCCTGGTGAGCAGGTTCGCAAGTGAAAGAGGCACTTTGTTGAGTCTTGGTTAAATGTTTCGACTCGCTACAGTATGATTATATTCCTCGAGATATTCGACTATCATGGACAATTGAGTCATGATCCGTGTGATAGAAGCAGCTGCCATTGCTTAACGAGGATCATGACTAAGTCTAGTTGAAAAGAGGGGTAGATTACACGTGGAGCGAGCACTTCCTGCTCCCAGCGTCACCGGAAGCACTGTATTCCCATCATTGTCAAGTCCAACCAATTATTCCTTGAGTCCTCTGGACTCCAAAATAAAAGACTCTTACTTGTAGATCAAATTATAATGCATTTACTCTCCATCGGCTTCACGAGTCTCTTGTCCCATATAACTTCAACGCCATTGGTTCAATATCATGACAGGTCTGTCGGTTGTTGGTTGGTTCGATGTTTTGATGTTAAGTGAATAAAGACGGGTCCATCGGTTATTGATTGCCGCATGATGTTGGAAAAAGGGTAACAAAGGGAAGAGTACGTCAGCGCAAGAACTAATTTTATCTAAATTACCTCGGTGTTTTTATTTGTAAAAGTTAACGTTTTAACGTGGCTGATGGATGGTGCGGTACTACTAGTCTCATGTGATATCGTATCCGTTGTCAATTGCATTGTTCCCTCTCTCCAAGTCAAGTAATACAAAAATTCAACGGCGCTGTTCAATTAGTCCGTGTGCCAGCCCAGCATAGCTCTATGTAGTGATTGATGGACATACGGTCGCCACGCCTCATGTTGGTGGGTTTACATAGTAGGAGAATTCTCCACGGAAATCGTTGTCCTCGACGACATGTCGCGCTTCCACAATATTTACGATGTGCACGAACGCCATTCTCTAGTGGATTATCGTAAAGCGGAACTCTGCGGTTCTAAAGAAGCCATGCACTGGCAGCCTGCATTTCTATTTATAGAACATTGTTACTGAATTATGGCTGATGGCTTTTGGCTGACCTAACACCCACAATATACACGTTTTAATCAGCAGGATTTCTACTGCTGTGGTTCAGATACGAAGCCACAGGGCATAACATTACAAGGACCATATTGAAGCATGGGGTCCTTTCACGACTACTCATTCAGCGTCTCATCACAGCATGTTTATACACTGCCCAACAGGTCCTAATTATACAATGCATTGCCGTGACGGTAGACGATCACACCTTCTCAATTCGAAGCTGCTGTGAGATGCAATGTATCATTGCACCAGACGAATTGCAGCAATGCAACATCTCTGATAACTGCAACTTGCTTAGTATCGCAACATATGCATTGTTACCATATTCACACTCTATTCAACAGCTTGCTCGTTACATTGTGACCATATTTACACTCAACAAAATATAATGCTCATTGCATTGTGCCAACATCCGCACTCTATACAATAGCTTGCTCATTGCATTGTGACCAAATTCACATTATACACAATAGCATGTTCATTGCATTGTTGCCAGGCACATACTCTGTACAACAGTATGATCATACCCACACTTTACACAAAAGAATGTGCTTAGCATTATGGCTAGATACATACTCCACGCGGATGCATGGTTTATATTGCCAATAGTAGCTACCTAGTAAGATAAATGATAGACATATGGGTATGGACTTATGATAATTTGTAATTTGCGTCAAAGCGTACATAACATTGTTTGATTTCACGTGGTATATGTGCAGTTGACACCGGTCCATTTTGCATTAGATCGGTTCCATTTACATATTATGTGTACTAAATCCGTAGCGCATAAAGAAGCTTCCGGCGATGACACGCAGAGTGGAAAGCGTCACACATCAAACATCAACCAATAGACGTATAAAGCTTCAATTAACCACCGAACACTAGCTAGCAGCTCAAGTGAAATTGAATTAGCTTAAGATATACACTGGACAGTGTTGTGCAAGAAGAAAACCACTGTGCAAATTCGCCAATAAGGTTTAAGATTATCCAAGGTCATTAATGGCATATGCAAATGTGACAAAGGACATCTATATTTGGTGGCATTATAAAGCATACACAAATACCTATGCTGCCATAAGGATTCTGCAGCAAGGAAGAAAGGATGAAATGCTCCAACATATGTCCCAATTGTATCGATATCTGGCTTATTTCATGACTTCTGACCATATCATTATACTTGCAGTCAGGTATAGCGATACAAAACTGTTATTTTCTCCAATACCATTGGAAGAAAGTGCGGCAGTTTTAATATTATACATTTCTTTGCTGGTCGAGACATGTGGGACACTGTCTGGTTATACGACACGACCGGGATTACCCTAACTGTACGTCATATTGTTTCCTTTGTCAGATCACATATACTTACCAAGCATAGGTCAGCGTTATGAGAATCCATTAGAGAATGGCGTTCGTGCAACGTCGTAAATATTGCGAGAACCAGGCGTGTCGTGGAGGAGGCAACTTACCTGAGATTTCTACGCTAATGTTAATCCACCAACGTGTGGCGTTGCTCCCATATGTCCACCAATTACTTCATAGAGCTACGCTTTGCTGGCTCACGGATTGCACTGCAGATGTGCACGTCAGATGGGTTACTGTAATGATCCTCACAATATATCCATTGATTGCACAATGGTGTGTGAGATCATTCGTTTTTGTGTCACAGTTAAACCCGGTATCATTAAGTGATCAATAAATGCGCAATATGCTTACACAGCCTTTGCAGCTGACACTAATGTCGCATTCTATGTTGATCTCTTTTAAAGTGATCCATTTTCGTACTTTGTGTTGAGAAACTCGAGACAACATCAACATTGCACTTTGACACAAAGTGGTGGATGGAAAACATTGGAGTGTCAGATATTGGAATCAGTTGGCATGTCTGTATATTTCATACGGGGCCTTGTGTTCGATGCATGGTATTTCCTGCTAAAAATACACTTTTAGTGACATTAGTTGATCCGCCAAACCAGCCCCACATTTAGCTCTGTTTGTACACAATACTCAGAGGCTTGCAGGCCACAGATTATACATGTCATCGCATTAGATAATTGTTGGTATTCTAACCGGGTGTGTAGTTTTTGCTTGAGAACTATCCAAAACAACCAGTTAGCACGTCACCTTAGATGATGGATTCTAATCAGGTGTGCAGTATGTTCTGGAGCTCTATCCAATATAACCAGTAGGCACGACATCACAGATGATGTGTTCTAATCAGCTATTCAGTATGTTCGTGAGTTCTATCCAATTTAATCAGTAGGCACGTCATCACAGATGATGTGTTCTAATCAGGTGTGCAGTATGTTCTGGAGTTCTATCCAATATGACCAGCAGACACGTCCTTTGTGTGATGGATTCTGTAACATGCTCCCCCATATATCCAGGTACTCGTAGGTAGGACACGTGTTGGTATGGTTGGCATGTCAATGACAAGTTATAGACTTAAGTAGATAAGGTTTGCCTAATATTGTTTGCGCATAGGGTTTTCATTTGTATTTCCCAGTTTTAGTTGTAAGTATCGAAGATGCAGCACATAGATAGAAAAACCTGGGCGATCAAAACCAAAAGTTTTAAGCACATAAATGAAGTAGAGGGTTAAAGCTTCCAGCAGCTCATATATTCAAACAGACTGACATTTACTGTGACAACACACCACCACGCAATATATGTACAAGACTCTTGTTTCAAGTCGTATTTAACATAAAGAAGGAAGTGAATGCCGTGTCCCACACAGCAGCGTTAGTTCTCGATATGAAGAGGAAATATATAGAATGAACAATATTGCTGATGATGAAATACTATGCTAGGGTTAAGTGTCGTTTGTAGAGTAGATCGGATCATCCGACCATCAGGCCATTATGATCCTTAACAATTCATGTACATTGGCTTTGGGTGTAAAGAGGGCGGTGTGTGTGATCGGGTGACTTGATGTTACATTGGGTGATGGATGGAGGCAAAATGAAGGATGTTCTAGGGATGGCAAGTGGCGATATTTAATTCATAACTTACAACAGCTTCATCTACTATTGCTTGAAAAACCAATTCTCAATTTAATGGCTGCAGGTGCACAATTACTTCATCCTAATCAACACTACCTCGCCGTAGTTAAGCCTAACAGGTATAGTCATAACCACCTTGCTAAATGTTCCACAGAGCTGCGGATTTAGAAATACGGAACCTTATTAAAATGACCAAAAGACAAATTCAAGAAAGTGCATTATTTATTTTTTAGGCGCTCAAACTCACAGATAACAAACAATGGGTGCCAGCATTAATGCTACATAGTCTGCAGCACTAATGCCACAAAGTCTACAGTAATAATGTTGCATAATCTTCAGCACTTATGCTACATAGTCTGCAGCACTAATGCTACATAGTCTGCAGCACTAATGCTACATAGTCTGCAGTACCAATGCTACATAGTCTGCAGCACTAATGCTACATAGTCTGCAGCACTAATGCTACATAGTCTGCAGGACTAATGCTACATAGTCTGCAGCACTAATGCTACATAGTCTGCAGCACTAATGCTACATAGTCTGCAGCGTTTACTTTCACTGCTGTGATGGTATTCTATCTGTCGACGATGATGTCATTCAAGCACATCGTCTTTCTTATTGTGAGACGGCACAATTGCAGATATCGTGCGTTGAGTCACGATATATAATTGGTTTTGTTAAAAGGCAGGATAGTGATAGAGTGAGCGACATTTAATTACAACAGCAAATATATCTAATTTTGATTCATCTTCTTCAATGGACAAAAGAAACTTAAAAGACTTAAGAAGGAATATACTCATACTGTTCTTATCTATTATCACCATCATGGACATTGAGAATATACCAAGAAGTATACTGTGACAGTAATCACACGCCTAAACTAGTCACTATTTGACGTTGCCATTTAAATCATGATATATTTCCTTTCGAATGGCAAATATAGCAGCAATTGTACACGATATCACCAGTAGAAAAGGTCGATTCCAAGTGAAGCCATACATCACTAGCTACGTTCTTTTAGGCCTGTTGGTATTTATAACATGAAGTATGAACGACAGCAAAGAAAACAGGCAAGAGTGTCGCCTCAGTCATTTCTAACTCTTCTGTTCTATATTCGTACAAAATTGTTCTTGTGAGAAATTGTTTACTTTAATTTGCATTGGGCCAAAATATGTCACAGAGGCGACCTTGCCCTGATAGCCTACCACTTCCTGGTCGCTGAGGTCCATTCTAAGTATATGAGGTCCTCTAGGCCGAGGATAAATGTGGGGTAGGGAAGTTTTTGCCAAATCTTCCCGGATGACATTGAATCCTCGTCATCTGGTAGAGCACACCACCGATGTGACCTCTGAGACATACGATGCAGTTCAGCAGGCTGCAAGGACTGCTGTCGGCTGCTCGGTAGACAGTGGGATCTGTTAAAACAAACACAACTTGAAGTAATAAATTAGCTGAGCTTTTCCCGCCTCATTTCATTCCCTGTTGGGAAATAAAACACATGCGCCATTTCATACTAAGCGATTTCTGCCACGTCATCAACTGGCACCTCCATATTATACTGGTATCTCTATATAACAGTGGTATCTCTATGTAATAGTGGTATCTCTATATAACAGTGGTATCTCTATATAATAGTGGTATTTCTATATGGTACAAATAAACGTTTATTGAAGTAATCGGATAGATGATACATATACATCATTATTAATAATGTGCTTTAATCAGATCTGATCATTTGGTTCAGTTTCTTAAAGTATGTTTTTGACCTATATCTCCAAACAGGTCGGTCAATATTTCGGTAAGCGCCCTGATGCAAGGCAGTCGCTGACCAAATGTGTATGTGGCTTTTTCGATGTTGTGCATCCTGGATACATTTGAAATGTTTGATAAACATGCTTCGACAAAGGCATGAGATGAGAGAAGAACACGGCATAGATCACGCTTACAGTGCTTACTCGCCATCTTTTCCGTGCTCTTTACATGTGCGCGTCATGGGAGCCGAGGCCAGGACTCACAGGCCTCGTTCTCGATATCCCTGTGTGATTCATGAGGCAATATGAAGAACCCGAAGGATCATTGATGTTAAAAAGGATGCTAAACGCTGCCACTTTATCAACTTGGCGAAGACTTTATTTACCTTATTGATTTACTTTGTGAGCACTTTATTTGGCGAATTTATTTACCTTATTGATTCTTGCTATGTTCATAATTACACACTTCAAATATACTAATATTTTTTTCAAATTTCAATGCATGAATTGAATATTACTATTTCCATGCCAATTACCCGGGCAATCGAGAAGGGGACAGTATTTGCTGTGAAATGGCTAGAGCATGTCAGATTATGGTTTTCAACGTACTGCGTATCTTTGTATTTGCAGTTCACGTAAAATGACCCCTGCACATATGCCCAGACTAATTTTCATTTATAAGTTAAGATGGTTATAATCTCCATATTAAGCCATAATATACGCATTTCCGAACATCAAAAAAATACTTCGCTTCGACCTAAAATTTTACAACGTAAAAAACGGGTTGAAGTGGAAGAAAACTAGACCCAATACCGCTTGTATACATCAATACTTTCATATATACTTACATACTTTCATACCTACATACATACCAATATACATACATACATACATACATACATACATACATACATACATACATACATACATACATACATACATACATACATACATACGTACATACGTACATACGTACATACGTACATACATACATACATACATACATACATACATACATACATACATGCATACATACATACATACATACATACATACATACATACATACATACATACATACATACATACATACATACATACATACATACATACATACATACATTTTTTTTCGCCCCTTGTCCCACAATGGAGATAACTACTGAATTATTATCAGTTTATTCAGGCAGCACAGCCATGCACACTCGACAACAAATGATTTGACAATGGTATATGATTCAGTGAAAATCCTCACCAGGTAATATTTGAGTCTCAGATGAGGATGATAATGAGAAACATGGCAAATAACGATGTTTGGCAGAGGTACGCTGGATCGCTCCGAAAGCCGTTAGTAGTTTTACGTGTCTAACTTCATGCTAACCGCAGTAAGCAAGATTTCACTTGCAAAACATATAACAACGAAAAGTAAAAACGCTAACTAGGACATATAAGCTAATTAAAACTCATTAGATCCCGAACAAACAGTCGTTGACAATAACCGACAACAACGAATGGTCAAACTGACAAGATGTTACATGCATATTGGGTTAATGACAATAGACATACCTATGTAGACTTAATTTAAACAAACAAAGTCTGATATCCACTGTAGATATCAAGGCTTAAAGCCGGAAAATTATCATATATAATATATACATTGTATTGAATCACAAACAATCAAAGTGTTCAATAAAAATTAAGCAATATGTACATTTTACAATTCAAACTATGTATCACAGATATATATTTGCAGATTTACATGTTTGTTGCACATAAGTAGCTATTGTCGATGTTTGGAAGACGAATGCTGGATCACTCCGAAAGTGGTGAGTAGTTTAACGGTTTAACTTTATAATTACCGCTGTTAGCAAGATTGCATCTCAAAGCATATAACAACAAAAAGCATGAACGCTGACTAGGACAGATAAGCTAATTAAGCGTTGTCAATAACCGATAACAAACAATGGTCAAACTAAAAAGATGTCACGTGCATATTGGGTTAAAAATATAAGAAGTATTCATGACAAGAGACATACCTATGGCGACCAGTGTGACAAAACCCTGCTTAAGGCAACTGTGACGTATATACACACCCTATAACGCCAGCCGCCAGACTAAATTTATACCAACAAAGTCTGATATCCACTGTAGATATCAAGGCTTAAAGCCGGAAAATAGTCATATATAATACATACATTACATTGAAACAAACAATGAAAGTGTTAAATAAAAATTAAGCAATATGTATATTTTACAATTCAAACTATGTATCACAGATATATATTTGCAGATTGACAGTATTTTCGTATATAATATATACATAACATTGAATCACAAACAATCAAAGTATAACTAAAATTACGCCATATGTGCATTTCACAATTTACGCTATATATCACAGATATGTATTTGCAGATTTACATCTTTTTGCAGTATGATTTGGTACAAAAGTTGCTTCATATATGAGATTCTCTGATGGTTAATTATGTCGGAAGCATTCTTCAGTGTAGTCTTCTGCTCGTATGGGTTCATATTTATCGCTTCCGTCGAGACAGGATATGACGGCATTATTTTCAGGGTGTACAAAGAACACGGTTGAATAACGAGTCGTCTTCTTGCGGAATTCCTCAACCGGAAGTAGAACCCGATGCAGCTGGAATGTAAAGAGGAAGCCAGTATTAAATACACATTAAGACACGCTGCACTTGGATGTGGAGGTTAATTATCATATCGCTTTTGAGCCGGGGTTTCTATACTCCTGATTCATTGTTATTGGAAGAGCATCTTGGCTCTGGAGGAAATTGAATCTGAACTCGAACTTAATTTCTTCGCCCAGTTTAAAGAGTGCTGTGAGCTAAGTTATGAGAGCGTACCGTCGACTTGAGTCTGTCAGAGGACATTCGCTGCATCAAGTCACCGATGTTAACCAGAGCAGCGCCTGGTACCGGGGTAGCATGGATCCACTCACCACTGGGAGTCTTCACCTACAGCACAAAGCGCGGATAAAATGGTTTGTTGAATAAATATATACCCTAGCCGCACAATGGTGGTGTAGCCCACAGTAGACTAACCAACCAGAGCGCCCGTCTGTTCAGCACGCATCAAATACACTTGACATACTCCAATAACAGATTTGGCACAGCACAAGGTGTTGACATTTCAAGTGTTGAACCCATATCACACTCGTAACACAGCATTACCAATCGTTTACTTAGATAAATCGGCGTTAGACATGGGTTACATCAAACAGGCGAAATGAAAATCAACCAAGCTCCCTACCTCAAGACCCCCCACGTTGTCCTGGAATATGATGGTGAGGGCGCCGTAGTCAGTGTGCGCTTTATGCCGCACGTGCGGGGGCTCCACGCCTACGAAAGAGTAACACAACGCGCGTCAAACTAGTGTAGATTCTCCCAGCGTACATTCAACGATCTCTGTGTAACTGCTGTGTACATTGGGTGGGCAATGATTGAAGACGATTAATTTATGATTGGAAACTATCGACGTATTTCGTTAAGAACTCACCTTGAGGTATTGGCGGGTATTTGAGAACCCTTAGGCTTGTGTAGCTATTGCGGTGTTCATTCCCAACCGTCTCCAGTAATACGTCTGGCTATTGCGGCACCAGCACAAATATTAACGCGTATAGCATTAGATCCACAGTATCATGTGCTTTAGTAAGTAATGAACGATGTGTTGTGATGGATTTACATACAGTTCTACGGTACGATATCCTAGCAAAAATTACATTTGCACCACCCACCGACCCCATCTGATGACTAGCTCATTAGCTCTTAGCAGCCATTCCATATGTCTATATCATTGTGCATTAGTAGTTTAAATGAATGCCGTAATTCATCCAATACCTACTCACCTTAACATCGAGCCCACGAGCCACAGCCATGAGAATGCGTCGTGCCAGCTTCTCGATGGATGTATACAGACCCAGGAACTGGTCTTTAAAGCCAACCACTTCATCCGGCCACGCCTGGTAGCAAACGGAAGTACGAAATGCATCAATGACAGATTGCTGTTTAATTCAATCATTCAATTAAATTACACATGCGTGGCTTATTGTAATGATGTCCAGAACCCATAACACATGCCTGTTGGTGACTTATGTATCGAATCAATGATATTAATCGCCTGCAGCGACGGGTGTTGGGGTCCAGGTGTGATAGGGACCAGGTTTGCTAAGGTCCAGGTGTGTTAGGGACTAGGTGTTTTAGGGTCCAGGTGTGTTAGGGTCCAGGTGTGTAAGGGACCAGATGTGTTAGGGTCCAGTAGTGTAAGGGTCCAGGTGTGTAAGGGTCCAGGTGCATAAGGGTCCAGGTGTGTAAGGGTCCAGGTGTGTTAGGTTCTTGTGTGTTAGGGACCAAATGTTTTAGGTTCCAGGTGTGTTAAGGTCTAGGTGTGTTAGGGTCCAGGTGTGAAAGCCACCAGGACTGTTATGGTTCAGGTGTGTTAGTGTCCAGGTGTGTTATGGATCAGGCGTGTTACTGTTCAGGTGTGTTAGGGACCAGTTGTGGTCGGGTCTTCGTGTGTTAGGGACCAGGTGTGTTATGGGCCAGGTTTGTTTACCACTAGGTGTGTTAGGGTGCAGGTGTGTTAGTGATCGGGTGTGTTAGGGTCCAGGTGTGTTAGCTACCAGGTGTGTTAGGGTTTAGGTGTTAGGGACCAGGTGTGTTAGGGGCCAGGTGTGTTTGGGTCCAAGTGTGTTTGGGTCCAGGTGTTTTTAGCGTCAAGGTGTGCTAGTGAGCATGTGTGTCAGGGACCATGTGTGTTAGGGACCATGTGTGCTAGGGACCATGTGTGTTAGGGACCAGGTGTGTTAGGGACCAGGTGTGTTAGTGACCTGGTGTGTTAGGGACCAGGTGTGTTAGGGACCAGGTGTGAGAGGCTCGTTAACCAGAGAAAGAATAAACGTTGGACTAACACGGCGATATGTGCTGTTATAGGGTGCCTACCTGAGCGTCAGAAGGACAGACATCGAACGTTTCTTTGATGTCTGAGCTTGAACCGGTTTTGAATCTGAATGCACATCAACATCACTAATAAAATGGACCGCGCTGGCCAGCAGCAATCTTCGCGAATTGAACTGATTTTCCTTAGTTGTAATAATTTTATTTTACGTAGGATTCATTATGAAAACGACGTATTGTCTTTTATGCGCTAAACACGTACGCTTATACAAGACTCAGCAATTGTTTAATATTGTCTTAATTGCAACTTCTAACAACAAAGGAACCATTTGCATGTCTGTGAAGGTAAGCTTACGCGTCTTTGTGCATTCCTTTGTAGCCATGCATTTTGGATTTGCGGTATTTTTCTTTCACGGACACTGGCTGATCAAAGAATTCTTCAGAAAGCTGACGGATATTTCGCAGCTGAACATAGAAAAGAAGAAAGTAAGAACTGCTTAACCAATAGTAAATATCAACAGGTCAGAACTTTTGATATTTCTCTTCTTTGGCTCACCATGATTGTAGTCTGAGTAACATTGTACTTCTCACGGCGGTATATTCCGTCCGAGCACATGTTCTCTTATTCATTAACTTGTTATTATAGCTTCAATAATGAAGTGATTAAGGCTGCACTCAACTTGGAGTAATATCCATGACTTATTTCAATGCTGAAGCGATTAAGTCCTAATAAACGCAAGAGCAGCTTAAGCGCATCTCCATGAAGAAAGCACACTTATTTTCCTCTCTTAACCCACATATCTACCTGATCATTTGGGATCCCGTGATTTATCAGGTTAACAAAGCCGATGCTGGTGAATGCATCCATGATCTCCTCCACCAGGTTATTCATCGCGTCCTGGTCCAGACTGCAGTCATCTTTGTCGACGCTGAGACATGAGAAGTCCACTACTGGTAAGCGATCCATATCAAAATCCTGCATTAACATAACAAGAATATAACACATCAGTTCCAAAGATGGTCGTGTGTACATGACTGAAAAGGACAAGGCAGGTAGCAATTAACGAAAGGAATTCAATGCGCATCATCCACCCACCACCTGGCCCAACTGTTAGGGAGAGTAGGGGTGTAACGTGGGAATGATGTGTTCAGTGAAAGCTTCTTGGGACAGTAGAGGTGTAACGTGGGAATGACTTGTTAAGTGACCGCCGTTTGGGACAGTAGGGGTGCAACGTGGGAATGACTTGGTAAGTGACCACTGCTTGGGAGAGAAGGTGTGGAACGTGGCAATGATTTGGTAAGTGTCCGCTGCTTGGGACAGTAGGGGTGTAACGCTGGAAGACGTGTTAAGTGACCGCCGTTTGGAAGAGTAATTGCATAGCGTGGGACAGAAGTGTTGCGTGGGTTTATAGCGCGCATTGATGATTTGCATCCTCTACGTGAGCCACCGCGGCGCTGCCAGCTCGAAATAATCGACAGTTTCGGTTGTTGCTACATGCGAAACTGAAACTCAGAAATCTTCTTGTCATACTAAGTGTAGCATCTAATATTGTAAGTGCAGTGTACAACCAACACAACATTTCACATCACATACTCTGACCATGACGGGGGTATTATCGAAGTATCACACTTGGATGGTTTATTCTTTGTGCCGACGATTTGCGAATTGGAGCACGCGACCACGAGGTTAATCCCTATCCTTACAAGTCGTTACGGCGCATGCGTCGCGTTCTAGCGCGTTGTATGCAGTGCATTAAAGTCTTATCATTTACACTGGAAAATTATCAATTGCAATTTTTTTTTAATCAAGATTCAAACTAAAAAAATATATTAGCAAGCTGATTTGATATTTCCATGGGCATAGTCGCGTTGATTAATTGCGAAATTATCGATTAATCAACATTTAATTCGTTGTTACCATGATCCAAAGTCTGTATGCTAACCGTTTGTAATGTTGAGCAAGTAGGCGGTTGGTGTCCTTTCCAATATGATCTAACGTGTGTATGTTTTCCGGTTGGGTTGGTAGCGAAGAGTTCGGGAAGGTTAGGTTGGTAGCGTAGTGATCGGCGATTGTGCTGGGTGCCTACACAGACGTCTCTTTTAAATCCTAACTAGTTCCGTATTCCTGGCATTCGAAACAGATACCGCAAAAATGTCCCGGATATTGCTGACTGTGCATGTACAATTTAAGAAATATTAGCTATTCAGTAAAAGGTCCGGCCTCAGCTGTCTTCTACGGTTAAAGAAACGCATTAACCTTTTTGAATAACCACAGATGACGTCATTGTATCGCTTATAGCAAAACCGAAACCGAAACGAGTGGTAAGGCCGAGAGTCGTTGTTTCGGCCAGCACGGGCCGGCCTCAGCTGTCTTCTACGCATAAAGAAACGCATTAACCTTTTTGAATAACCACAGATGACGTCATTGTATCGCTTATAGCAAAACCGAAACCGAAACGAGTGGTAAGGCCGAGAGTCGTTGTTTCGGCCAGCACGGGCCGGCCTCAGCTGTCTTCTACGCATAAAGAAACGCATTAACCTTTTTGAATAACCACAGATGACTTCATTGTATCGCTTATAGCAAAACCGAAACCGAAACGAGTGGTAAGCCCGAGAATCGTTGTTTCGGCCAGAACGGGCCCGGCCTCAGCTGTCTTCTACGCTTAAAGAAACGCATTAACCTTTTTTAATAACCACAGATGACGTCATTGTATCGCTTATAGCAAAACCGAAACCGAAACGAGTGGTAAGGCCGAGAGTCGTTGTTTCGGCCAGCACGGGCAAGCCTCAGCTGTCTTCTACGCATAAAGAAACCCTGTTTACATAGAAGATACTGCGGTCGGCCCGATGCTAACCCCAGTGGGCGGTTTTGGCATCAGTTTACTTTAAAACGACCGCCATTTTCCACAGAGGCTTGCTATGCCGGCCGCGTTGTGTACGCGACATCTGCTCGTTGTCATAGTTTCTTTTGTGTCGCTCCGTTTACTGCGAGTTTCTGAAAATTGTCAAACGCTGCGTTGAGGGTAGGCAAGGCACTCGCCCCTGGTGTTTTGATGATCTGATGCCACCTTAGGTAGTAAATAGCGCGGATGTGAGAGATCGAAAGTTGTAAATAGCGCGGAGCTGTCAGAGGTAGCCCAATAGACCAACGTCAGGTTCTATTTATCACCTTATCGGGAGTGCATGCATCACTCCCGTACTTAGTTCGATAGAGCTAGTCAGAGGCGGAGTTTCTTTGCCTACGTTGAGGGGGGCTGCGGAAATACACCATCAACTGCAGTAAGTGTACATACATTTCCTTGCAAGGATTCCAAACGTCGATAGGCGTGGATTGGTGCGGTGAAATTGACAAGGTGAGGTCCGTCGGGTTACTCTTATCTGTGTTTAACCACCCCCTACTGCTCGGAAGATTAAGACATTTTCTAAATGTATGTCACTATACGCATTGCTTATGATCTTTCATAGGTTATTAATTTGCTTATAGACACAAATAGACAAGACTCCTGTTTATGCATATAGATCAGCAGGCGGACTTTTAAGTCTCTGGGGTATCAGGAGTGGCGGTAGACGTCTTACTTTCTCTTAAAACGACGCAATGAAAACAAATTGAGATCGATTCAGACAACTACCAAACACCAAACATACCCAAGTGATGGAGATATTGAATGCAATGATGTTTTACGGACAATTTTATCTCTTTTCGGTGGGGGATTTCATCCATGGTAAATATTTATAGTTCGATCAATTTGGGAAGCGGTAAAAAGTCCGAAACACAGCAACATATTTGTTTTTTAAGTTCAAGACCACGTGCATTGCGCATGCTCAGAATGACGTGCCCATCGACGACTAATGCTAAGCCCGGGGGGGGGGGCACTTTTGTTTTTTCGGCCTCTCGTCTTGTACGACGGGTTATACATTCGCATAATACCTTGTACGACGGGGTATACTTTTTGCCGTTCTCAACAACAACAACAGGTACGCGTTTTCGAGGTCCCGCGGCACACCCCTATCCGCCGGGATGCTAAGGCAATGCGGGAAATCGCGGGAATTAATATTTTCCAAAATGGCAGACATCGTATAGCGATATATCGATTTCTTGAAGAATAACGTCGAGTTAGGGTAAGTATTTTTGCGCATGAAGACTGTTTGTTGATACATGTAATTTTTTGGATGCGTTATAGAGCACCCAAAAGCGTGAAGACCAAAACATGTGTTTTTAAGAAGCTCGAATGCTGTTGCTCTCTCTATCCTCGCTGGCATTAGGAGGGGAGTGGGGGGGGGCATGGATTCTATTGCGCCTGATTCTGATGCACCCTCACAGAATCCACAATCAGAATTTGTGAGCAGATAACCAGGAAAGAAAATTTGTCTTCGTGGACCCAGGCATAATAAAAGCGGTGCTAGCAATTGAAAGGATGGCTTCACCCCATCCCCCGCCACTTGTGCTGGAGTGCAACAAGTACAAGTGATAGAGACAATGAAACAGTTGTGGCCAGGTGGTTGAGTCTGAGCAACAACCACATCATGACGTCAATGTTGGGCATAGACCGTTGTTTCCATGCTCTCAGCATGGTGCCTTGTATGAACGGGAAGCTGACCAAGAGTGGTTCGACCCTGATAACATCTACCAACAGATGATTGAATTCAAAGTGGATTATATTCTAGATATTTCCGTGTGACACGGACAGTGCTTACAAAATGATTCCGCCATTGTTGATGATCTGCCCTATGACAGGGAAGGGAGGCATGCACGATGGCGGGGCGAGGGGGACCCCACTATGAAGGGGAGGGGGATCTGCCCTATAAAGGGGCAGGGGGATCTGCCCTATGAAGGGGGATCTGCCCTATGAAGGGGCAGGGGGATCTGCCCTATGACTGGGGGGGATCTGCCCTATGACGGGGCAGGGCGATCTACCCTATGAAGGGGAGGGGGATCTACTCTATGACGGGGCGGGGGGATCTGCCTTAAGACGGGGCAGGGGATCTGCCTTATGATGGGGCGGGTGGATCTTCCCTATGACGGGGCAGGGGGATCTGCTCTATGACAGGGCGGCGGGATCTACTCTATGACAGAGCGGGGGGGATCTGCCCTATGACGGGGCAGGGGATCTGCCCTATGACGGGGCGGGGGGATCTGCTCTATGACGGGGCAGAGGGATCTGCCGTATGATGGGGCGGGGGATCTGCCCTATGACGGGGCGGGAGAGATCTGCCCTATGACGGGGCGAGGGGGATCTCACCTATGAAGGGGTGGGGGAATCTGCCCTATGACGGGGTGGAGGGGATCTGCCCTATGAAGGGGCGGGGGATCTGCCCTATGACGGGACAGGGGGATCTGCCCTAATGGCGGGGCGGGGGGAACTGTCCTATAAAGGGGGAGGGTGGATCTGCCCTATGACAGGGAGGGGAGGTATGCACGATGGCGGGGCAGGGAAGATCTGCCTTATGACGGGGCGGGGGGATCTGCCCTATGAAGGGGCCTGGGAGATCTGTCCTATGACAGGGAGGGGAGGCATGCACGATGGCGGGGCGGGGGTAATCTGTCCTATGACAGGGAGGGGAGGCATACACGATGGCGGGGCGGGGGTAAATCTGCCCTATGACAGGGAGGGGAGGCATGCACGATGGCGGGGCGGGGGGGTAAATCTGCCCTATGACAGGGAGGGGAGGCATACACGATGGCGGGGCGGGAACGTCTGCCCTATGACAGGGAGGGGAGGCATGCAGGATGCCGAGGCGGGGGAGATCTGCCCTATGACGGAGCGGGGGGGATCTGTCCTAAGAGGGGCTGGGGAGATCTGCCATATGTCGGGTCAGGGGAGATCTTCCCTGTGATAGGGTAGGGGAGATCTGCTCTATGACGGGGCGGAAAATATCTGCTCTATGTCGGCTCGGGGGAGTTCTGCCCTATGTCGGGGCGGGGAAGATCTGCCCTATGTCGGCACGGGGGAGATCTCACCTAAGTCGGGGGAGATCTAGCCTTTGACGGGGCGGGGGAGCATAGCAATCGAGAATTAAATTTAACAATTGATGAACTTTGCGACGAGCTGAAACCAAATTACGATACGATCATCACAATCGAAGTAATTTTACAACTGCTATGATGACAAAATATATCATGAGAACTGGCAGAATCATAGCGCGGCTCTGGGTGAATCGCCCTCATGACAATCACAACCGATTGTCCTTCCGTTAGAACAATAATGCATTCGTACCGTAGGTGACGTCATTCACACACATGGAATTTAAAGTTTCGATTTGTGCTATCCATGATAGCAATTGACCCCATTTTATGACTTTTAAACCGATATTTACCATTTTATAAAGTATTGAATTATTTACAAAAGTTGTCTACGTGAAAAAACACAAATTCGCCTCAACGCGCTTCGAAAATGACGAATATTTTGATAGAACATGACATTATAAAGGTTTGTTAGTGTTTTCAGCTTTCAGAATATAAGTTTTGTCAATTCCGAATCGAAAGAGTTTTACCGATTTTTGAAATGAGAAAGTTTCGACAGGCTAGAATTTAATTACCAATCCATTATTTACAATAACATATACAAAGAAAAAGTTTCATATTGAATAAAACTTTTCTGCATACGTAAACTTTTTAAAAATCAAAGCGTTTAACACAGCACAAATGACGTCATTAACAAACATGAAATGTTACGATGCAACTAACCGTGTCACTGACAGCCGTCTACCCAATTTTGGTTGCCTTGGGATGGTTAATGTTTTATAGGCAATTGAATTTTTGACGTTAATCTTGTTATACCACGATTTTTCAACCTTAGTCGCTTCGGAAAACAATAGATTTTTTACAGAGCGATATATTTCAAAACAAGTTGGCAATTGAATAAAGTTACGAGATGGTGTTAATTTTGCAATAATCGAACAATTATCCACAGAGATATTCGGTATCCTAGATTTTCACATTTTAAATTACCGTGACTTAAGTTTGAGGTCAAGCTAAAAAAAAGAGTTTGGGTTTTGCGCATTATAGTGTCTAACCTATTCAAACAAAAAAAATTGAAATTTACTAAAAAAAATCGAGACCTGTGTAGCTAGCTAAAATAAAGCTAACGAACGTTAACCTGACTATTTGTCAGCTTTACCCGCAAAGGGACGCTTCCTGACCCTTGCACCGTGAGTGCGATAAAGCAAAAACCTTCCAAGGAACAGTATTACATGTAGGGATCATGTGACATTTTGGATAAATACTTTGTTTAATTCAAATCATTGAATCCTACTCAAAAGGCTTGTCAGATACATGAAGCAACTCATGAATTAATCAATTATCATCATCATCATTATCATCATCATCATCATCATCATCATCATCATCATCATCATTGTCATCGCCATCTGAAGAATTCAGTTATTTCTATCTTTATCCTGGATGCACAGGCGCTTGGTTTCCAATGCCAAGCATCCGAGCCCCGGCCCGCTTCCGGTATCCATAAAAATCGTTGGGGGTGCAAAAGTATCAATAATGTATTGAGAACTAATCTCCATATTTATGATGCTGATGCAAGTTTTGCAAGAAATTGTGAAAAATTTCATTGGAAATCTTGTGATGTGCGATGTTCTGTTTCCTCTTTATCAATTATTAATGTCAGTTAATTGCTGAGGAGGACATTTTCAGATTACGCGTGCGCATGTACACTCCCGTGGCGCTCACGATATAAGAAGTCCTATGTCATGGGCATGCTGTGATCCGCTATCTGTTTCCTCAGCAACTATGAGCACACACGCCTCTCGTGTGAATGTCTGGTGGATAATATCATAGACTCTCAAGTATAGACATGCGATATATATATATATATATATATATATATATATATATATATATATATATATATATATATATATATATATATATATATATATATATATATATATATATATATATATATATATATATATATATATATATATAATGCTTAGATGTAACATACGCGTTTACACATGCTCACCTTGACCCATTTCTGTTTTATATCGTCTGACCTGCGTAGAATTACAAAAAGCATGGAACTATACATCAGACATATTTAAGGACACGCTTAATCGGTACTATGATTAAGTTAAGACAAATCGGAAGGAATTACCCTGCGCGTATTTCTATAGAGTCTTCGGCGCTGTGGACGGTCAACATGTCTGGGGCGCTATCCACCACCTGTACATACAAAGTTACACAAGCCGGATGTGGAATGATAAGCCACTGCGCTTCAGCCCTCAGGTGTCAAATTAATCTTACGGAGACTGACTATGTAAAACACCGACCTCCATGCCGCGGACATTGAGCTGGACCTTGTATCGGTACTTTTGCTGTCGACTCAATGATCCCTTTCTCCCGTCGCAAACCAACAAGAGATCACTGAACTGTTACAAGGAAATAGTAGGGTATGCTTAATATTGTGTGTGTGTGTGTGTGTGTGTGTGTGTGTGTGTGTGTGTGTGTGTGTGTGTGCGTGCATGTAGGTCTGTGTGTGTTTGTCTGTGTGTATGTATGTATGTGTATGTATGTATGTGTGTTTATATGTGTGTACTTGTATGTGTGTGTGTTTATGTGTATTTGTGTGTGTCACATGGTGTGTGCGTATGTCATATTATGTGTGGATAAGTCACATGGTGTGCGTGTGTCATATTGTGTGTGCGTGTGTCATATTGTGTGTGCGTGTGTCATATTGTGTGTGGATGTGTCACATTGTGTGTGCGTGTGTCACATTGTGTGTGCTTGTGACACATTGTGTGTATGTGTGCGTGCATGTCTGTTTGTGTGTGACATTTCGTGTGCGTGTGTCACATTGTGTGTATGTGTGTGCGCGTGTATGTGTGTGTCACAATGTGTGTATCCGACATTGTGAGTGCGTGTGTGACATTGTGTGTGTGTGACATTGTGAGTGTGCGTGTGTGTGTGTGTGTGTGCGTGTGTCTGATCAACTAGAACCCTTCTTTGATCTTTAGCCAAAGAACACATGGTGTGTACTGACCAATATGAGATCAGTACCCAGGCGTTCACCGCCGCTCCTGTAGATGCTGGTCACGCGTCCCTTCTCAATAAAGACGCGCTCTGGCGAGATGATATCACAAGGGCCTTGTTCAATGACACTTCCTATAGCAATCAGCGTCCGAAACTGCTCCTACAGAATGGAGAAAAACGGACCTCTGATTAAAAGGAACGCATTAACAAAATACAAAGAGAGCCACCTGAGACTGTATGGTGATGGGTGGCCAGGGCAAAAGGCCGTTCGGTCTATAGGTGGTCTGCCCTGGTTTACAAGATTTACTACCCCAACATAGTGTCATAAAATACTGCCATGTTGAAACGTTACTTTAAACACTTGGCCCTTAAAACAAAGTATGAAACCATGAACGATAAGGCAAGATTGAGTATCATAAATTTACTTTTATTAACAGCAACATTGCTGATTTGACACTTTCCGCTACTCGGTGTATCAGGAAGAAATGCCGCTCTCACCTCTTTCTTTAATGTTTCGTTAGAATGGGCGGCGGCTTTTATCACAAGCTCTAAGGCTTCTGTGCAACAAATCAGTAATTTAAGACAATATAATTTTCCGACCAAGAAGCTTTCAAAGCTGTTTTGCTTTGTAAATTCTTTGTTGATAGCGTGAAGTATGGCATCATTCTTACAAGCTTCATGGAGTGGAGTCGCGAATACGTCTGCAATCTACATTAAGCATCGCATTCTATTCTTACACCGTATCCATTGAGGATGGGATAGCACTGTGCAACTTACTTGCAGTATCAGAAAAATCAGGCGCATCTTCAGGTAGACTGCTCATGTATTCTGGAGACAAAGCCGGTAAATGTAAGACAGCTGTAGGTGCCAATGAAGTAATTCATCAAAATAACGTTGTCTCGATGCCTTACTCTCAAGCAGCATCGCGTAGCGGGGAAGACGCTGGACGACCTCCATCATATGGGCGGTTAATGGAAGGTTCTCACATAAAAGACTTTGCTGTACACATGTTTGCATATGAATATGGTTGGTAATATTGTGGTCTTTATGGACGGTAAATACATATTTATATAACTAAAACACATTTTGGATTAAGTTGAACGTGTGCTCCGTAAATATACATGCTGTTACGATAATTTCTTGATGGGGACCATGGTTTACAGTTAGCTAATTATACAACCTTACTACAATCACACCGCCACAACCACAGGTAGAATCACCTGTATCTCTTGAACGAGGGCCTTGAACTTCGAGTTGCTCATCGCCCCCTCAATCAGGAGGCGAGCCTGGTCAAAATGGGTCAGGTATTCAGTGTACATCTTCAGGAAGGGGGCGAATCGTAACATCACCTGACCTATCATGGGCTTATCTTCCCTGGAACAGAAATAGTATCCTCATGATCTTCTGTAGTTTCTGTGTTTGCGATTCCCTTCCAACACTAGCGCGTGGAAGACCTAAAGCATACTTCCTGGTAATTTATGTAACCTTTTTCACGATTCTTTTCTTAAAAATACAAAGGGAGATGAGATGAGTAACAAGGAAGGTATCTGACATTTCGACAAGGTGCAATAGTTTAAGCTGATAACATCTTTGAACGGAAAAGAATTTATGATTAATGTATACTCAATGAACTGTCAGCTGTATTCTAATCATTTATTTAATTATGCTTATTTCACAAGCTATATCCTTTGCTGGTTCAGTTCTACGGGGTGTTCGCTGAGTGTGGACTTTGGCGGTAACGAAAACTGTCATTTGTGAAGTTTGACTTATTGGTACTGTTTCATCATGGATTACTCTAACCTTTGATTCGTTTCCGCTCCCCTCGTCCGGCTCGGAATCACTATCCGAAGAAAAATCGGAAGCACACCACATCTCGCTGCTTCTACATACTTTTTTCTGATTGTCTTCGTGCGACGTAATATTGTCGTAGATAGGTTCATCTGAATGGTTTTTATTCAGGATCAAAACGACAACAATGCTTTGTAAGTAGGCCACACTGACGAGAAGCTTGTCACGCTACTAAGTCTCATTGCACATAAAATTTATTGTCAGTAAATTGATGTTATGTTGGCTAAGATTATTGAATTATATTCACGTAATAAGACCAATATGGCGTTGATTCACTGTAATGTATACAGCAGTTAAAATGATTTGTGATTATGGGTCCTGATAATAATAATTGATATTTTGTCATGTGCAATACTGATAGCATTCTAAATAATCAATTCAATGAATAACACTGATCGATATTATATTCATTAGCTTCAATGTGGGGGTGGGGCGATACTTGCCCTCCATGACATACCTTGACCAACATTACCTCGTCCATGTTTTGAGGGTA
>CM067354.1:2031210-2066210 GCA_034190875.2 Urechis unicinctus
AATTAATGAAACTTATTTTGCATTCGGCCCGGTTAAAAAAACAAATTGATCAAACTTAATTATTCCACTAGGTTGCAGTGCTTCACAGTATACAAGATACAACTGAGTTAATTGTACCATATTCATACTACATAACCCACATTATTGTCAAGCTAAATCTCCTGTGCAAGCGCGTATCTGCATATTAGAGGTAATGCAGCCACAGGTGTACTGAAGAAGTTTAACGTGCAGTGGAAATCACAAACATCATACTCATACAGACATTGATATTAGCACAAGCAAATAAACGGGCACCAGCCGTATTCTTACTTATTGGATATTATCTCAGGACAACTAAATACGCGCATTAGTGTTAATATTCACATTAGTAGCATTAATCACAATTATGCCGTCAGTTATATCACTATACCAATGGATTATTCGAGGAAAAACTGTCTAAGGAACCGCTTACAGGGGGTGCATAAGAATCCGAAAATCGGTTGATGCTAACAGCATCTATGGAATTACGTTGCTTCCGGCTATTTGATATTATCGATCGTTGAAACATGCAGCCAACCTGTAGGTATCTTTATGTTGCAGCGACAGCATTTCTACGCGGCGTAACCTAGAACAATATATCCCTCTATGACAGTGATACACCAGCAAGTTGATACTGCTTGATGACCTCAGTAAAACAATAAACGTTGGCTGACAAGATGGGACAGGGGTGATATATTAATGCGGCCGATCGAGGCGTTGTTTTCGAACCACCATGTTTTAGGAAATTCGAGGGAGTGCAATATATTCACTAACGAAGAGCATATACAAGTTGCTTAAATAACATACATACATACATACATGCATGCGAACATACATACATACATACATACATACATACATACATACATACATACATACATACATACATACATACATACATACATACATACATACATACATACATACATACATACATACATACATACATACATACATACATACATACATACATACATACATACATACATACATACATACATACATACATACATACATACATACATACATACATACATACATACATACATACATACATACATACATACATACATACATACATACATACATACATACATACATACATACATACATACATACATACATACATACATACATACATACGCACCCACGCACGGTCGGTAATGCAGCGATTGCTAAATAGGTAATCGTACATACACGTGGAACATGCGAATACTTCATATTTATATATTTAAACGCAGCGGAACAGATCAACAGAAATGATGATGATAAACTGTGGTTTTACTTTATGTGCATCAGCTGTAGCCTCATGTCACATTGGGTATCTTTGTCCTGTCGACTTTTCAATAAAGTGTATACACAAACACAGCATCAGTAGAGCTAAATATCGTTGCAAAATTAAATGGCTCTTTGAAAACTGGTTAGCATGTCTCAGAAGGTGTAACATACATTTCTGTCACAACAGCAGATTGGATAGTTAAGATTTACAAGCAATCTATGTATTGTACTTTATAACATCATATCAGTTGGTGGACCATGTGTCGTATAGCTCGCTTAAACAACATTACTGCAACGCAAATCAATTATACAAGCAATTAGTTTAGGTTCACGTTTAGGCCCCCAACAATAAGGTTTATACAGACAGAAACCTCAACTAAATAGTCCACCTATATCTTATTAACGCTCATAGAAATTGCTACCGATGGCACTTCGGGATTTCAGCTGCATATTTGACCATATTTCCATCAATATGCCATGCGTACATTACTTAATGTATAACGCAGTGCACAATATATCAACACCATCACTCAATGTATAATGTAAAAATCACGTGACCGTGTAGAATAAAATAAGCAATCATGTAAAACAAATATCACTGCCGTCTACTGTCAACAATGTATGCATTGCAACTGATACAGAGCGTCAATGCGAGTGAATGACACTCAATAACACTATAGTAATTACGCCAAATATGTCAACGTGCTGGCCCTCATGCACGCTGCGTAAAGCGCCGCAATTCTGCGGCTTGTTGATGAAGTAGCATGCAATAAGACATAGGTCGTTTGGGAACTTATGAAGAACATTTGAGACTTTGAATATAGAATCATAGCGTGTCCTGGTGTAAATTATGTAAATTTCGACGTAAAACTTGCAAGAACTTTCCGACAGCGTTATGCATACTTTTGTTTATTCTACCGGGGATGTCATTACTTTATAAGTAGAAAATAAGTAGGGTTAACGTGGCCAGCATGTGTCTACCACAACGTAATATGAGCGTAAGCCTTAAATCAATACAAGATGAGATATGAGAGCTTGATGATAACGTGACAGTAGCCTGGTGCGTCCTGTAAATTAATATCCAGGTAGTGAGAAGTATATAAAAGAATTACTAATCGAGAGAAAAAGGCCACGCTAGTGCAGAAGACAGTATCCCGCACGGTTAAATATGTTATCATTGAATATCTTTCACCATAATAAATAGAAATACATGAATCCCAACATGGAAAGTGATCCAAAAGTCACAATTATCCGTCCAAGACGATGTTCAATGCAATCAATGTAGGATTGACAAACTATCATCTTCTGCATGGCGGACTTCTCTATAATGTTTGAATTCAATCAGACGGATTGTGTAGGTATCACAGCTGGGGAACACTTACACTTCACCGATGTGGAATTTGTCGATGTATGAGCTAACCTAGCGTGTGATTATGCTATAATTGGTTTAAGTTGCAGAAGAGCGAGCTAATCAAACTGTTATACCTAACAACATTACTCTCTCTATTTAATAGGCAATCAACTGGCACCAGATGCATGAGCCAAGGTTTTCCGAGCTCTATTTAAACACCTCTGGTATTAGTGCGTTGCCGATCGGCTACTTGTAGTTCTTTGGATAGAGAATGCATTGTTTGCCACTTTTATAAGATTAAAAGATAGATAATGCTCATCAGGCTTGCTGCCGCTCTGATATACATGTCGAGCTGCTTTCTACAATCACGATACTCTGGGAAGAGGCCGTGTTTAAGTACCTGGTGGACAATATAATTGGATATGGATGAGGTGTCATTATTTCCATCAATTAATACGACTGGCAATCAGCCACTCCAAGAGCCGTGACAGTGTGCCGTTAACGGCACTATATCACATACTTGTGGCAGGCATGTTGTGAAATTAGCAATTACCCCTTCAGCTTCATAAATATTAGCCGCAAATCTACGCTGTTTCTATTAAGTAGTCCCTCCATCTTGCAATAGATTCTTGCTTACTGGTCATGTGATAAGCCTCGCGAGAGGTGAACGAGATTTTGAGATTAGGTCAGGCTTAATGGGCAAAGGGACGGACAGAGGCACGGAACGTGCAAAAAGGTCGATCCGAGACGTGAGGGCGTGAGGTCAGAGATGAATGACAGGGAACATTAAAGGAGAGAGCGCTGTAGACAAATGTTGGTATATGTCGAATGGCATTTCTATAGTATGTAATGGAGGATAAGATAGAATTACATATTAAAAGATTAAATAATATCAAGTACTGGTTGAGGATAACTGGAGAGCTGGGAGAAATATATAAAGACAGTTCGTCTACAAAATAACCTTGTAACGCCGTGTGTCCTGTTTTCATCTGTTAAATCAGGTGTTCAGATATATCTCCGTCCCCTAACACTCATCATTATAACGTAGCTAGTCAATAGAAACACACACGGAGGAGTCTCTAACGGCTTGTGAATTAGATTTAATTAGTCTAATTTATACTTTTGTGCTATTGCTAGTCAATACAAGAACTTTCGAGGCCCAAGTTTTAACAATAAAAGGTTGTTTATAATTCAGAATACCATTATGCTTGTCATTCTGCACGATAACACCATATCCAAAATCTGGCACGCAGCGATGAACAAACTAGGCGGTGGGAAATCTTTATACCATGGAGTCACGCGATTTCTAGTAGCCTCTGTAGTTATCAAGTCAAAGTTGGCGATGTGGTAGCTTATTGATTATAAAATATTACACATATTTACGTTTAATATACCTTTTTAACCCTAGCAATGTGATTAAGGATCTATAAAAGTACAGCCATATAATGAAACGCCAAGGAAAACGAGGTGTAAGCATTGGCTTTGGGAAGACTAAAGTTTAGCCAATTCCATAGCTGACTTTCAGTTTAAAAGGCAACCGAGGACTGCTAAAGTGCTACAGCACAATGGAGGCAGTGAGACAGTGATGTTACCACATCATGTATGTGCTAACAAACCGGGACATTTGCATGACATATTGAATAAAATTTAGTTTATAAAATAAAGGGATTAAATATTGTTCCCCCTAGGTTATCAATTCCCTGCATGGGAAGCATTGGATATTTGATTATATGATTCTTTTGGACGAGGAAGCTGATGCTACACCGAATAGATCGCAAGAGGGAAAACAAAACTAAACAATACATTAGACTTATCATTATTAGCTACATAATTGCGCCCTATGACGACGTTGCTGCAACGCCCATTACTTAGCAATCATTATTGACGCAAAAGATTTTACATTAGACGGAACATCATTTACTCTATGACTCAAATATTCTGCCTATTTTAATAAAGATTTAATTGGTTTGCCAGATACATATCTTGATTACATTGCGTGACATGTAATATGGGGACACTCATGGGATAATGTCTGCTTTGCAAACGTCATGATGAGTGACGCAATTCTGTCTGCTCAGTACAAAAACTGACTGCAAGTAAGCTCGTTCGCGTCATATCTTTACTGCTCTCTTTCCGTAAGCTACACCTTTGCATAGATCTATAACCACCGAAATCGATTATAGCATATGATTGATATACAAGTTGGCTCATCTGGTTGGGTCACTATGCACGTCCGCGCTCACAATAAACATTCCCTTTTCGTTTCCACTGTCCATTCCACCCTGCAGTTCAAGACGAGTTTGTGTACATATAGGAAACAGTAGATCTATTGATATTACATTCTACAGACGGAAGTGTCATTGTGGGTTCGACAACGCCGAAGTAAGCAAGCTATTTTTAGACTAATATAGCCATGATTTGTGGTAACACAATTGGTATGAATCGCAAGTTTATTGATTTGCGGTTTACACCCCAAGCAATGTGCAGATGGCTACATCATATGGTACAAGGTGATAAGCAGCTACTTTTGTAAATATTATTGGGGGCTTGCTGCACAGAGCTAGTGACGTCACTACATCGCAATGAAACGTCTAGCTTCATTCACGCTTTTGCTATAGGCTGTGTTAGACATAGGGTTAGGAATAATGCACATACATAATTGTTACGGCTGAACAGTTGCGCACTGCTGTCAATGGACAAGTGCTCAACGCGTAAGAAAACAGTGTGTGTGTGTGTGTGTGTGTGTGTGTGTGTGTGTGTGTGTGTGTGTGTGTGTGTGTGTGTGTGTGTGTGTGTGTGTGTGTGTGTGTGTGTGTGTGTGTGTGTGTGTGTGTGTGTGTGTGTGTGTGTGTGTGTGTGTATGTGTGTGTGTGCTCCCTCTGGAAAATATACCTGGATTAGTTTCTGGCTTGTTTGTTTGCGCTGCAGCTGATACCGACCGGTAGTAAGTGATTAGACAACAACGCCTGGTCGTTAAACGTCGCATGCCGAGAGTTGCTACTCCGACTCATGTGTTTGCCATAACGGGGACTGCATCACTTGTGCAAGTCTATGAAAATGCCTCCATTAATGAAATAGCAAGGTGGATCATGTTTTGACACTCTCACACATTTTTCACATGCGAACAATCACAGGCAATTAAGTTTGGAATAGGTTTATCCCGACGCATAAAAGTTCCTGATTGATTGTGACAGTCACGACAATCGGTATGTCACTAATAACAAGGTTTTGGATACATCATCCGGGAAAAGAAACAATTCAATGCAACGCTGTTGTTAAATGTATCCAATTGGTGTGAAATTACAAAGATATTTTCAATCAAGAAGATAAGACATCACATTACATCCCTATATTTGACCGTAGCAAACCTATCATCAACAAGTGAGCATATTCAGTACAGCAATATCTGCATTCTCATCCGCCTGGAATCCAGTATAGGATCTAGTAGAGGCTTTTGCAATAACCCCTTTCCCGATAACCTGCGCAGAACAGTTAAGTAAGCATAAAGATCATAATTTAATTCATACATATGAATGTTTTTGTTCACCGGAGGCACTCAGCGATGCGTTCAGTTCGTACGCATAGATTGTGGAAATAGTGTAAAGTCAGCGTCGACCCCCATTTTATGTCGTACTTTGAACAATCAAAATATAATTGTGAAGGCATTTCTTATGAACAAAAATATATCATAAATGCATTGAATGCAAAAGTTTGCTTTCTCAACTACTTTGCTTCTGTGATTGGGCAGTTTTTAGGTTACAAACGTCCGCCTTAGCGCTTCAATCAGAACGCAGTGAAATGGCACATTTGCTGTTGGTGTCAACGTCAATCCCTTATTCTAAAGTCTCATTGCCAGATCTCTCTTCCAATCCAACCATGCTTCTTCAACTAATTGCAAAACATATGCTATTCCTCGCTGGATACTGAACAACAGACTGAAAATATACAAACCCCAATCTTACGTTTACCCGATCAAATGGTTACAAATGGCAGTATTAAGCTATCTAGCGCAGCGTCTTCAAGCTGTGTTAATGAATGCAATTAACGATAGTGAATTCGATATGCGAGGGACATATACAGCCGCGGCGAATGATCGACGAACATGTGACGGCAAGATCACTATGATACAGATCATAGTAACTCGATAACTCATTGAAATTACTCCGATCTTGAAATAACTGACCTAAAGCACCACATTTTTTTTAATTACTTATCAGATTAGGGTGATGTTGACATTTATACTAGTTGGTTGCTTAACTGATTTCATGTTGGAGTCAGAAATAGTATCGGAACGATACAGCCACCAACACTTAAAATGCCTATGTGTAGAGAACAGCGACGTCACACACATACTAGAGCTATCAATTGACGAAGTGATCGTCTGAGGATGTGTCTAATTGATTTAAAATTGGAAAATGAGGCTCACCAGACTGATATACGCGACAGGAGCAATATCATAATCGATGAAAATGTAGCCTATACAAAGCTTTCTCTCACACATGAATTGGCACAAAATCCGCCTACGTCGAGGTTCGAGTATTTGCCGTTCAAAAAACAACTATAATTGACGCAGAAGCGCTGTGTCTAAGGACGTCACATCCTCTCAGTATTTGCAATAGCATAGGTTAAAACATATTCGCGTACATTAACTAATCAAGAATAGTTACAAATGACAGACCAGCGTGATCATACAGCGTAATCCAACATTATTTGCTTGTCAGGCGGACATATGCAGCTAATTACAAAAAAGGACAATAAATTCATCTGTCTAGTTGTGTGCGGCGTTCTCTTTCAAGAGCAAGGAAAGAAGCTCTATTGTGAATCAATAAAATTGTCACGATCATGTGCTTGTTATGATAATGCGCATTTTATGGTTTAAAAAAGACTGGAATCTAGCGAGGGATACTTATATGTCCACGCGTTCCATGTACGTATTAAGATAACAATAAATAACAGTGAGTGGAATCCTTGACGTAATAAAGGCAAATGTGATCCCAAGTATGTCATGAGAATATTCAATCATAGCTTTGCAATCGACGCAGTATAGATTGCTTCCCCTAACATGATTGATACACCGAGTAAATACAGTTGAAGATAATTAAACAACAATTCATCCTCAAATCAAGTTCAACAAATGTCAGGAAAGACGACAAAGTTGAAAACGATGTTGTGATGTATATGCATTTGCAAAAGTTAGGTTTTGGTATTTGTAATAGCCTTTGTTGGTACGTATAACTGCGTTAAAAGCCGGTTATCAGATAAAGAAAACCAGAACGTGCCGTTAGTATGATTTGGGATGTGATATGATATTTGAGTGAAATCCGTTTCACAATCGATCATCCATTGTTCGCCAAGTTATGCTAGAATTAAGCCTACACAATTTGGGAGGTCTTAGCGCATAAATGAAGATATGACAACCTCTGCTACAATTAAATGGCTATTTAAAAAAATACTTCATTGCCTGTCGTGTCTCGGTCGTGAAGATCCATTTTACTTTATTTTGATCACGAAGCCTATCTAGCATTTGATGGTAAACATACTTTATTTTTTCGGAAACCCTTTGTAATTATTCTATTGCCCCAGGATGCTAATGCCCATTAATCTCATTTTACCAAGGGAAAACACATGCATGGAGGCCACAAAATGGAGTGATTTCATGAACGGGTCAGTCTGATGTAGTGGGAGTATGGCTAGCCGCAAGCTTCATGAGCAGGTGTTTACCCACTAAAACGCAATCGTAAACAGCCAATTTATCATTAACAGCATAGGTAATCACAAATAACTGATATTATTAGATGGTGAGCTTTATAATGGGTTTGTCTATTAATGTTAACAGAACACAACCTAATTTCAGCAAACCAAGGTTTGTTTTAACATAAAACAATACGGTTTTCTGGATATAGCTCAGTTGCAAGCAAAGGGGTTTCCTATAGTCACGTCTAAACATATTACTTGGTGTATAATGATGATGTCGTAAAGCATACAATATGGACTGAGAATTACAAGATAACATCCCATACGACACGTGTGACAGCTCGAAAAATGTTATACTGTTTCTCACGTCACTGGATTTAGGATGATAATTGGGTTCATCACTGAAGATTGTACTCTCCATATGACGTAAACGCACTTTCGTGGTCATTGCCTTCTTGCCATCACCTTATAGTACAAAACGTGCCCGAGAGATACATCTGATTGAAAATTCGGGTCAATATATGGAAAAAAAGGGGTCAACCCCCAAAAAATTGCAAGAAAACGTTTCTTGGTTGTTTTTGGTTCCTGAACTTCTGTAGATTAACATACTAAAAGTTTACCAAACTCGGATGACCGGAAAGTGGGTTAATTAGGCAATTTCCAAGATGGCCGCCAAAATTATTAAAATATTTTTGGCTGTCCATAACTCAGCAATTTTTCACACCAAACTGATTATGTATGTAGTGTTTTCTAATGTTTTTGAGGTCAACCTTTCACCTGAACCTGGTTTCTTTCATGTGTGACATCCCGATGGGGGTGCAATAGGGGCACCCCTACCCCAAAACTGGTATTTTGGGTACATATTAGGGAAACCTTATATTTCCAAATTAATTAAGGAAGTGCAAGAACTATTGTTTCTTGATTTTTCATTGATCTTTAAGGTCTGAACATTTAGAAAGCAAAGGTTCCCTAAAATTGGAGGGTAAATTTTGGTCAATTTCAAGATTTTTACCCCTGTTTGGTATTTGTTTGAAATGTGTCCTTGGTTCATGATTTGAGATTTCTCACACGAAAACGCTGTTGTAAGCATGCTTTAGGAGTTGGTATTTTTCATTTCAGCTCAGTGTCATTGAGACAGAGTTCTGATGAAGGTGCCCTGTTCGTTAGGAGTAATCCTAGCTGACCCCCACCCCGCCAACCTCCAATGAGGCCACTCCCCCTCCATCCCGGCCCATGTTATCTAAATCAATCACATTTCTAATTGGCATTTGGTTGTTACTGCCGGCATACAAGCCCTTATTATAATGACTAACAAGGAAAAGGATACAGGTAAATATTGATTTTCAATGTAATTTTTTACTAATTAGCTCTGCATATAATTTCAGTGCTGCCATCTATCCTTTCATCAAAGACTTAAGATCAAAAAAAAAACCAGCTCATTATTTCATTATCTCTTGTTAACACAATATTCCTGACATAAACAAAAAAACAAACTAATCATGTAGACAACTCTGATATTACCAATTATCTTCTGCATCTTCTGACCCTGAAGGTAGGTGAAACAAGATTAAAATAGGCCCATTTCAGGCCTGAGTAGATAGAATAGTCATAATGAAAGTGAAACCATGTGGTTCAATGGCATGCCTACATTATATGGGAAACCAAAGCTAGAAATATTCAAAATTGCCAGAAGCCTGCTATTGGAAGCTGCTCATTTCAAAAGCAGTGAAAATTGTAGATAATTTGTTTCAGTGCTATCACAAGTTTAAAGGGTTCTACCCATGAAATATATACCGTCCCTCTATATGGGATTAATCGGAAGGGAAAGGTCCATCATCTTCGAATGAGCTGTGCCCACTTGTGGTTGCACACTCTTGTGTTTTATATGATTTCATTATATTCATGCTCTTACTAAAGACTGTCTCTGTTGATCGCCAAGGCGACTGGAGAATGCATCTCAGTGCAGTGTCTGATTGCATTCCGATATTCGCAGCTGCTGGACATTTCAATTATGTTAAGTCTGCATACCTCTACCTGCAGTGCATGAATGAACTAGGTCTCAAGCATCCAGACATTGCTACAAAATTTGAAAACGGCCTACATGTTATTAGGAGAACATACCAGTTCTGGGCAGGATTGGGATCGGATCTAACTATTGAACAGACTCTCATGCGTTCCTTCCAAAGTAGCGGTGGTCTAACCAGAGAAAGTGGCATGACAGAGGAACTAAGGACCATCTGGACACTGTCATGATTCGTGTCATCTGCGTACAACCTTGCGATGCAAGAGTTCTCTGAAACAGTCATTTACCTCAAGTGAACAGCACAAAGACGCCACAGTGCCAAGGATGCAACGTGATCATGTGGACAGTACTAAACTGATGCAAAATTACTTGACTGCAATCCATTTGCTGAGGATTCTTCATTAAGAAATGTTGTGACTGGTGTAGCGGCCAACGCAGATGTCAATGTTCATGAATATGGAGCTGTACAAAAAATGGTTGGGCAGGCAATATTCACTTATTGCTTTAAACGAAAGGACAAAGCCAAGACTCTTGGTGACTCCATGAAAGTGAATACCGAGTGAAAAATTCTGAATCCGAACAAGATGTAAAGTTTCACAAGCTCCTTGACATTGCAAGATATCATGGACTACGAACATATCCTCCTGCCCTATTCGCGGCAAAACATGTGTTCTAGAAGGCTGACAAGCCACAGTTGGCTGATGCTCTACGGGATTACGCAAATGAATCATCCAGCTCCAGCAAGGCCGTTCTAACAGATTCGACGCCATATTCCGAAAATTTTGTGCTTGACGGAGGTTCCTTACTTCACCGTCTGTCTTGGAAAAAAAGGATGACCTACAAGGAAATTGTCGAGAAGTATGCCAATCTCACCCTTTCCAAGTATGTACAAGCCACAGTAGTTTTTGACGGATACAGTGAAGAGCCTAGCATCAAGGACAATGAACATCAGAGACGACAAACGAAATCACACCCGCTTGTGTCTTTTGAAATGAATACCGTCTTTTCCTCTGGCAGAATGGAGGATTTCTTATCAAGGGACTCTAATAAACAGAACCTAATCCTCCTCATCAGTGACAAACTGAAACAGAGGGGTTGAGAAGTCATCAATTCGCATGGAGATGCAGATGTTCATATTTTGAAGGCAGCAGCAAAATCTGCAAAAGTTCGAGACAAAACTTTGATTGGGGAAGACACGGACCTTCAAATTCTGCTTCTACATTACACTGAGAGGGACAGCAAGAAACTTTACTTTCGTTCGGACAAAAAGAAAGCAAAACATGTATATGATATTGTCCGTCTGAAGGAACTCTTGGGAAATGACATATCTTCACAGCTACTGTTTGTACATGCTTTTACAGGTTGTGATAGCACTTCTAGGATTTATGGTATTGGCAAGAAATCCCTTTTCCAAAAAGTGATGAAAATTTATTCTCAGATAAGAGCTTGTGCAATGACCTTTACTACAGCTGGTCAGGATGTGGCAACAATAGTTGATTCAGGATGCAAAGTCTTTGTTTCTTTGTTTGGAGGAAAAGCTGGCAAATCTCTGGTAAACCTTAGAAATACATTGCTTGCTAAAAAGGTTTCATCTGCTAAATCATTTGTGAAGCCCGAGAAATTGCCCCCAACGGAATCTGCGGCAAAGTTCCACTCTCAACGTTCATTTTATCAGATCATGGTGTGGATGGGAAAGGATGACAACATGGACCCAAAGGACTGGGGTTGGTAGTGTGAAGACAACATTTTTTTACCAGTTATGACTGACCAGAAAGCGGCTCCAGAAAGGCTTCTCAAGGTTATCCATTGTAACTGTACAACAGGTTGTAGTAATACTCGATGTAGTTGCAGGAAGTACGGTCTTCCATGTACTTCTGCTTGTGGACCCTGCCAAGCTGAGTTAAGTTACAATCCGCATAATAGTGATTCTACCATAGACGGTTCCGAGGAAGAAAATTGTGATGATAATAACCATGCTGTGATTTGAACAATTATATTGTGTAAATGCCACTTGAACTTGATAAGAAAATTCAGGTGTGTGGTATGTCATTGGGACATTTTGGTAATTTATGATGTGTGACGTATGGCGTATGACCATGACGTAGATGGTTCAATAGCCCTTCCAAGTTGTGGTTCCTTGTGTATGTACATGTGATTGATTATCAAGTGCCGAAATGTTGGTTTTCTACCAGTTCTGGCGGTCTTGATCTATTCAGCAACCCACCACGTCATGATGATGCAATACTACGTCATAGGGACATCCAGGTGAATTCATCATGACCTTATTTGAATCTAAGGTATCACATTTATATATGTTTGTAATACATTTATGGGGTCTAAAACCAACCATTTAAAAGTTTTCTGTATATTCATAATTCAATGGCGGCCATATTGGATATTATGTAATTTTACCACTTTCCGGTGGCTCAAATTTGGTAAACTTTTAGGATGCGCCTAGGTACAGCTAATTGAAACACAAAAAGACAAAAAAAGCTTTTCTTGCAATTTTTTGGGGGTCAAACCTTACTTTGACTCGCCTCGTTTCTGATTTCTATTCTGTATACATTACAGGATTGAAAAATAATAAAAATATCGGTATTGACAAACGCTATTCAAAATCAAAATGTTACTCTAAGATGCTTTTTTTGTCATCTGTAAGGTGCTGTATTGCTTTTAATCTATCACGTAATTTGCGCCGCTACCATTTGTCATTTGAGACGCTGTGCCTCAGGCACGTGTGCCACAAACGTCAGACGTTTTGTATTAACCTATTTTCAAAGATGAACAAGAGAGTAATACATCGAAGTCAAAGATATAATCAACAAAGATTACTGACTGCGAGCTATCTGGCACACCGTGTTCCAGTCATGACTTTTCGCGCAGCCGACAGGATTATATATGGTTGATGGCAAAATGATAAGAAAGGAAAGACTGCAAAATGAGAGCAGATGGTATTTATTTGTCAACAGTATTAAATAATGTTAATCGGTCTGCAAATGTTAGGGTACAGTATTCTTTATGTAGCCTAGTAATCAGAACAACTTAAAATTTGTTGTAGCTACATAAACATCGGCTATCAATTGTCATACATTATTTGGCTTACTGGACAGAATAAAACAACCCGCCAAATAAACACATAGCTAATGGCACAAGAAGCACTTTGTAGAATACCATATATACTAATCTGATTAAGGTGGTGAGGTTCTTTAAGTTATTGTTCTGCTTGGGCATGATATCAATAATTGGTGAGGCAACAGGAGTAATTTGCTGTCAACGACATTTGATTAAGAAAAAATGTCGGCATCAAAATAGTATGATATATCATATACCAGTCTTGATTGTTGACACTATTGTGATTTCCTTCAATTTCAGGGCCGATGTTCTGCATTTTGAGGATGAAAAAGAATAGGAGACCATTAAGCCCGGTGTGCAGTCATTACTTTGATCAAGCAGAAGGCAGCTATTCATGCCATGGCACTTACAGAGTGTCGAAATACGTTAATCAGTTGAAGTAATGATTTTGCTGTGACAATTTGGTAACAATCAACTTTTCTCCCCTGTCAACAATAAATTGTCTACTCAGACGATTCTAATTGATCCATTCACCAATGGTGTAAGCAACAAGGTGACATGCTTATGTTACGATCAATGAACCCAGGCCACTTCGTTAATGCCCAATAACGAAACGTGGCGACAACAGATGAAAGATACTCAGTGTGTGTCGGTACATCGCATAGGTCGTGATGTTGTTAGCTGCAATAAACAAAGTAAAACAGTATATATGTCGATGAAACGAACGGATGATTGCACTGCTAGTGATGAACAACCACCTATCAGAGAGATAACGATCTGTGAGCATGCTGATAGTGGTGATAAATTTGATAAATCAGACATTGATGTTGGTGATGATAATAATGGTGATGATGAAGTTGACTGTAATTATGATGATGACGATAATGATAATGATGACAATTATGATGATTCATAAAGGGCAGTAACTAATCTCCTGTAAAGGGCTGCGAGCCATAAATTCCCATATGTATGTTGTGTGTGAAATGAAGGGAGTCTGGTAATTCATAGCAACCATTCCGCCTATTGTAACGCGCAATTATGACGGTATTATTAACGAGTTTTAACAATTTGTGGATCCGACAAAGTCTGGAGATGAGTTATTAGTTCATCAATCGACCCATATACATATATATCGCTGTCTGTATTGACTCTCTATGAATCAACATTGGCGGCGGTGAAGGGTGTACATTAGCACTGATTGCAGAATAACCGGATTTACTAAGGAGGGTATCTAGAGCATATAATGTAGCTAATGGAATGAAGAAATAATAAGTGCTGCAAAAGCGCCAGATGCTTTGGCTATATATATTTTGTAACCCCCATAAAGCCCTATAGACTAAATCCTTTGTGTCGATAAGCTTAGTCAGAATTACATTGCTTTGAATATATGATCACAATTACTTTAATGTGCTGTTCCAACTTTTACCAGCCAGATGTTTCTGCGTTAATCATGCCGGAGAGGTTGTCTTCATATTGTATGGAAAAGTCTGAGGACTAAATCATTCAGCTTTTGCTACAAAGTACGATGATACGTCCCTTACCAATATACTACTTGGGGCACATGATGTAGTCCACCACAGTTGACACGAACCATCCACATTCATACCCTCCGATCCTTCCCACGAACATATTCTAGACCTCAACCTCCATCTACCCCCAAAACTAACAACCAAATTATAAAGAGATATAACATGCACAACAAAACATACACAACTTCCAACATCTATGCAAACATATAGCATTTACATTCATGTATCTATCTACAACTACAGCCCTTATTACATGCAAACATTCATATGTACATGCACACATATATACATACATGCATAAGATACATACATACATACATACATACATACATACATACATACATACATACATACATACATACATACATACATACATACATACATACATACATACATACATACATACATACATATACATACATACATTCAGACATACATACATACATACATACACATACATACATACATACATACATACATACATACATACATACATACATACATGCATGCATACATACATGCATACATACATACATACATACATACATACATACATACATACATACATACATACATACATACATACATACATACATACATACATACATACATACATACATACATACATACATACATACATACATACATACATACATACATACATGCATACATACATACATACATACATACATACATACATACATACATACATACATACATACATACATACATACATACGTACGTACGTACGTACATACATACATACGTACATACATACATACATACATACATACATACATACATACATACATACATACATACATACATACATACATACATACATACATACATACATACATACATACATACATACATACATACATACATACATACATACATACATACATACATACATACATACATACATACATACATACATACATACATACATACATACATACATACATACATACATACATACATACATACATACATACACATATACAAAAGCCTTGGTAATATTGGTTGTCATACGCTATCAGGACTGTCTTTTCAACTATTCACAAAATTTTGGCCCATACTTTCATATTCTATTATTTTTAATATTCCAGGTATACGGTTTGTTTAAATTGATTTAATGAAACATAACAAACGCCTATTGTCAGTCACTTTACATTAGCCGTTTTGACACATGCAAGTATTTTTTAAATCGGTATAATTATGTTCGACTACATAGAATCGCCTTGTGCATACTTAAAGGTCGTGCCAAGCTCATGTCCGCTTACGAAATAAATACGCTGTTCTTGTTTGTAACTACCGGGTTTATTTCCAACGCAAATCGTAAAACGCCACACCGTATGATTAATTCTGTACAGCGTACACTTTCGCCACAACACGAAATTGATTGTCGATGCTGCCATGCATACTTGCATATGAAGTCCAGGTGGTGGTTTGAAGCAAACACGATTGGTCATTATCAAAAGTGGATTGACCTGTCTCATCCATTGCTATTAATGTAAAGGGAAAAAGCTTCGTTTTGAACTGAGTACCTTGAGATAACATCGCGTAACTTAACTACTTAAGCATATTTAGGTTTGTCTTACATTCATCTGGTTTACAGGTTGTTACAACCAAATAGGAACGAATTAGAATACTGTAAAACTTGTCTGTTTTTACATGCTATAGTACGGTGTTATACAACTTGTGATGAACAGAAAAATGATGAATATTCACAATGGCAGGTGTTTCACCGGATCCCTCCAGGGAGGTATTCAATTTATCTCGTATGTGTAGTTCTATTCCAATGCAATGCGTCTGCACAAAATGTTAAATGATATATCTGAACCATACACTCAGATCACTTAGCTCTCTGCTAAAGATCATAAGTGGGGTGGCCCGTGGCAAGTCATATCAATAACAATTCTTTATGCTGCCAGGAATACCAATACGAGAGGCTGAAAGTATGCTTCAAGCTGTCGGGTCGACAAATGACCCTTATAGGGCGTTGTAGAAAAAAAGCACTGTATCTTGTGAGATGTAATAAAAAAATAACGTTGGTACGAAGTCTTTGATCTCCACAACCATGGCAACGGACGATTGTCAGAGGCGAAATGGTATTCACTGACACCACAGCCATTAGGAGCTGCATGCCTACAATTAAGTAACATAATATATTTGTACTGTCTCAGTTGCTTAATGTGGCCCAGGAGACTCGTTAGGTATTAACAGACATGACTATATTCGAGAATACATTACGTGATGGATGAGCTTCGATATCTTTAGGGGCTAAACATATCGTTAACGATTTCAAAACACCTACCGTGTGTTTGAATAGATTAGACTCTTGTGCAATGTGTCAGATTTTGCCATAGGTCTTTACCAGTCACAGATCGTATTAGCTCAGATTAAGCCAACTAACTACGCTATCATTAATTATTGGCCATTTAGTTGTATTACGTGCAATAATTACAACATTTCACGTTTTTTTCCATGGGAACGCTACGACATATTTCACCCTTTGACACCTTTAAATGTCTTAACGGGATCGGCCCGTGCAAAACAGACTATACGACGTGAGAGGCAGAGGCAGTTGAAATAGCTATGCGATCCCTCGACATCATCAATTGAATTATTGAGTAGATAGTAGTTATGGCATCAGCAACTTATGCCACTAAATGGCGATTGGATGTAATGATACAACGATTGTGCTCGCTCTATTTTTGTCGGGCATATTAGCTTACTAGCAAAAGACATATGCAGAAATAGCATTTATAGTTTATTGCATTATGCCTAATTATTTTGTATTGGTGCTGTATGATTGAGTACTATGTATGCATTGCTGACAAAAAAGCATTTTCCCGCAATGCAATGTTCCCCACATTTGCTCGACGCACCTACCCTGAATATATTCAACGGCCTCGAACCTAATTCATCATCAGTATCATATGAAATCATAAGATTGTTATGCAAAGTTCCGACACATGTGAAACACACTGAAACACTGAACCGCATTCAGCCTCAACTGTATGTGTTGATGTGGTTGTTGGACAGACGGCTGTATGTAGGGCGAAGGTGGGTCGTGGGTTGGGGCTGGACTGTGAGACACTTGAGAGTTGTTAGGAGTTTTAAAGAATTGAAATGACGCTTATGCGAATAGATGGTCAAGCACGCTGCGCTACCACTGTGCAGATCAGTATGTAATCAAGGGGCTGTTTATATATATAAACGATTGTATATATATTCATATAGATATATATATATATATATATATATATATATATATATATATATATATATATATATATATATATTTTATATATATAAATATGTATTTATATTTATATACATATATATACATATATATATATATATACATTTATATATGGGGCATATATATATGGGTATATATATATATATATAGATGTTGATGTATGTAGAGATATATATATATTTATATATATATATACATGTATATATAAACATTTCTTACATATATATATATTTGTATGTATATATAAATATATATAAATGATGATATATAGATATAATAAATATCAATATAGAGATATATATATAAGTGTATATATACTTATATATACACACTCTAGATATATATATTTATATAGAGAAGATATATACCTATATATATATATATATATATCTATATATATATAATATATATATATATATATATGTATATATATATATATCTCTCGATATATATCTATATCTTTTTTCTATATCTCTATATCTATCTATCTATCTTTCTCTCTATATCTATATATCTATATATATCTATATCTATATATATATATATATTTCTTTTGGATTCCTTCATTGTTCTCTGATAATCTCAGATGTCAAGCTAGAGGTGGTCACAGTTCGCCAACATTGCTACCATTGACGTTAAAGGTTTCCATCCCATAATTAAAACTTATTGTTTTGAATCCTTGTTAACTGCAAAGATCACTTCATGATATTGAATGATCTAGAGCCATCGTAACATCGATGCGTAATCGCGGTAATCTGCGAGTTGCAAAATGTGTTCTAGCTCTTCAATGACACTAGATGGCCTCCAACAGTCGAGTCAGGCTCGCCACAGACACAATGGTGCGGCAACATTGAGTAGGCAGTAACGTAAACACACATCAGCACTTAGAGCAAATTTATGAACATTGTTTGTATTTATGTCCCGAATGAAGACAGATCGGCAGGTACTTGGCCCGGAAAAGATAGACAAGGCCATAAATATCGAAGGGCAAATTCGTCCGCAAATTCTCTCCGTCTTAGGTCGATAAGATTTTGGCGTCCATTTAAAAAATATATTTGCAAATGGAAGGTTTGCAAGCAGCCTAATCATTAGTGCTATTTATTGTTGATGAAAGGATATTCTTGCACTCACAGAATAGAAAATATAAAATCCTGTAGTCATATCGCCAAATACATGATTAGTACGACGTCATGTTTTTCATTTCCCAAAGCGGCAAGAACAACCAGTGGTAATATGGAGATGGCAGTAACCTGTAAGGTTGCAATATTCCCCAAATTGATGACTTTATTTACAACTGAGCAAATAAATAGGAATATATCATCCCGCGACGAAAACATCATCTGTTTAAAACAATACGTTTGCCCATATAACACAAAGTGAAAGTCACCACCGTTTTGAATATATATATATATATATATATATATATATATATATATATATATATATATATATATATATATATATATCTAGATATATATATATATATATATATATATACATATATATATACATAAATATATTTATATATAGATATATATATATATATTAATATATATATATGTATATATAGATGTATATATATATATGTATAAATATTCACTTATACATATATAAGCAAATATATATTATATATAAATATTTATATACATATATAAATATGCATATATAATTTAACGTATACATATATATGTGTATATAAATATATATATATATATATATATATATATATATATATATATATATATATATGAATATATATATATATTCACAGACACACAAACCTATATATATATGTATATATATATTAATATATTTATATATGTATATATATATATATGTATATATATATATAAAATATATATATATATATATATTTATTTATATATACATGTATTTATATATATATAAACTCATTGTATAGGCGACTATATTGGTGAACTCGTTGACATCAAATTGATCATTCTAGCTTTGGGAGTAATGTCAATGATCTGTCTTGTCTGTACTGCATATGTATTTGCTCTGCTATGAAATGGTATGGCACTAAAGGAAATTGACACGTCGACCTATTCATACTAATACTTGATGATACCTTGGGCTTCAAATTGATCTTTCAAATAATGATGTTCCATAAATGATACCCTTTGATTGTCCTTTTAGGTCACGTTTGATACCATGATGATTGGCGTGACAATAGTTTCAATCAGCCTTATACAGCTGATTACATAGCAATGTTTGAATTAGTAGAGAACTCAGGTCACGTGCAAACCATGGTCAATAACCTACGACCTGAACAAATATTACTGCTTTTCTTGAATATTAGTCATTATGATTTGCCTTCGGTTCAACGACAACTTAACGCAGCGGTCAGAAGCAATTGTTGCATGCTGCAAGCATCAGTCAGATACAATACTCTTAACCATGCTTGCTAAATCATCATAACGTGCATTAGACAGTGAGTCAGAGCAGTGTATCCATTACATTATGTTATTCGCTGAGCGGTTGTGTGGATCAGTTCTTCCTTGTCATAATAAGCGCCATCCTTCATTGACACGTCCCCATCCATGGTTTAATTAACAATGCTTGTGAGTTTTGATAATGGCAAATCAATACCCAAACATAGCGCCTCCAAGCGTTGTTTTAAGGGCGGTAGCGCGTTCGGCGAATATCAATATATCCGAAGAAATATGTAGTAAATAACTAGCACCATGATAACGAAGATCGAATAGCAATCGATCATTCAGCAAATCTAGATCTTGCAAACATTTGCTGAGTGAGCAGCAAGTTGCAGTTAATTGTCTCATAAATATACAAGTGTGAATGACATTGACTGTTTTTTGTGTTTTATTAATAGATCGAAAGGGCTATGTTGAATTGTAACTCCAATCATTGCTTGTAATTGGTGCCGCTAAGATTCAAAGCCCTCGTTTAGCTTCGATGAGTCACTTGTTGTGGATGTACCTTTTCATGACAAACAAGGGGATGGAGGGGGAGGGGAGGCGGGGATGGAATGGAAGGGGAGGCATGTGTCATTTGCAATGCATTGGGACAATCGTCGAAAGGTCACAGTAATGTTTTCTAATAATATCATAATTATCAAAGTGTGGAACTCGACACATTCTTAGTTCAAAGACTGCAGCTAATATTGAAGCTACAGAAGATACAGACACTTCATTATGTTTGACAAAGTGGCACATGTTACGACATGTTTATTTTGATGCTTGATATAACTGTTCCCAATCTACCAGGAAGACATTAATAGACTGCATGTTTAATCGGCTAACGTAGACATATGACCTATGACCTACGTGATACGTCTTCAACTTCGTAGTATCCATTATTGCAAATTGTTTTCGAATCAACTTCGCGCATATCCACCAAACATTCCGCTTTTGCCGTAAACTGCATCTACCAACACTTGCTCGCCGCCATATACTCCAAACTCTCCGCAATACACCAGTACGTCAAGCTTTAATGTCTCTCATTCGTACCGGCCTTATTCCTTCCATTTTGTGATTTATCAGGTAAAAAAAAGAACTCTCGCGCAAAAATGGGCAAGCTTGTTATCAACGGTGCAGCTTCCAGGCGCTTAGTCTTGAAATATACCGAATAACACAAACGAATCATCGTTAAAGATTACGACTTCTTCTAAAGCGCGGACATTCACTTCGAGAGACCGTGAATAAATTTGACAGAATAACCCCAGCGAATCGTAGTGCTCAAGCAAGACACACACGTAAGTAATCAACCCTTTTGTTGCACGCAATAAGAACACGCAATACGTTGGGACACGCCGTGAGTGAATCAACGCTGAATACACTGGAAACGCTGAAATATTGATATTGGCCAATAATTGGACAAGCACTCATACGAATGATTGCGAGGCGTCATTTTATTTTACTGGTGGTAGCTTTAAACCTCGACGTAGCTATAAAGAAGCTATGTCGGGCAGCAAGTGGTTTCGCTTTTAATACGGGTGACTGTCAGTATGCTACTCAGTGTACCTGTTAAATTATTTGATTGCCACCAGAAGCAAGTCACAACATATGATAAACAACTATTCACTACTATTCCTCTAACGCTTGGTTTCGGCTAAAATTTCAGACGCGCCTTTGGCGACCCCATAAAACAGGTCAAGATTTAGTTTGTGACAGAGGTTCTCCACAATAAATAAATATAATCGAACGTTACAAGAAATTGATCTTTCAAATAATGATGTTCCATAAATGATACCCTTTGATTGTCCTTTTAGGTCACGTTTGATACCATGATGATTGGCGTGACAATAGTTTCAATCAGCCTTATACAGCTGATTACATAGCAATGTTTGAATTAGTAGAGAACTCAGGTCACGTGCAAACCATGGTCAATAACCTACGACCTGAACAAATATTACTGCTTTTCTTGAATATTAGTCATTATGATTTGCCTTCGGTTCAACGACAACTTAACGCAGCGGTCAGAAGCAATTGTTGCATGCTGCAAGCATCAGTCAGATACAATACTCTTAACCATGCTTGCTAAATCATCATAACGTGCATTAGACAGTGAGTCAGAGCAGTGTATCCATTACATTATGTTATTCGCTGAGCGGTTGTGTGGATCAGTTCTTCCTTGTCATAATAAGCGCCATCCTTCATTGACACGTCCCCATCCATGGTTTAATTAACAATGCTTGTGAGTTTTGATAATGGCAAATCAATACCCAAACATAGCGCCTCCAAGCGTTGTTTTAAGGGCGGTAGCGCGTTCGGCGAATATCAATATATCCGAAGAAATATGTAGTAAATAACTAGCACCATGATAACGAAGATCGAATAGCAATCGATCATTCAGCAAATCTAGATCTTGCAAACATTTGCTGAGTGAGCAGCAAGTTGCAGTTAATTGTCTCATAAATATACAAGTGTGAATGACATTGACTGTTTTTTGTGTTTTATTAATAGATCGAAAGGGCTATGTTGAATTGTAACTCCAATCATTGCTTGTAATTGGTGCCGCTAAGATTCAAAGCCCTCGTTTAGCTTCGATGAGTCACTTGTTGTGGATGTACCTTTTCATGACAAACAAGGGGATGGAGGGGGAGGGGAGGCGGGGATGGAATGGAAGGGGAGGCATGTGTCATTGCAATGCATTGGGACAATCGTCGAAAGGTCACAGTAATGTTTTCTAATAATATCATAATTATCAAAGTGTGGAACTCGACACATTATTAGTTCAAAGACTGCAGCTAATATCAAAGCTACAGAAAATACAGACACTTCATTATGTTTGACAGAGTGGCACATGTTACGACATGTTCATTTTGATGCTTGATATAACTGTTCCAAATCCACCAGGAAGACATTAATAGACTGCATGTTTAATCGGCTAACGTAGACATATGACCTATGACCTACGTGATACGTCTTCAACTTCGTAGTATCCATTATTGCAAATTGTTTTCGAATCAACTTTCGCGCATATCCACCAAACATTCCGCTTTTGCCGTAAACTGCATCTACCAACACTTGCTCGCCGCCATATACTCCAAACTCTCCGCAATACACCAGTACGTCAAGCTTTAATGTCTCTCATTCGTACCGGCCTTATTCCTTCCATTTTGTGATTTATCAGGTAAAAAAAAGAACTCTCGCGCAAAAATGGGCAAGCTTGTTATCAACGGTGCAGCTTCCAGGCGCTTAGTCTTGAAATATACCGAATAACACAAACGAATCATCGTTAAAGATTACGACTTCTTCTAAAGCGCGGACATTCACTTCGAGAGACCGTGAATAAATTTGACAGAATAACCCCAGCGAATCGTAGTGCTCAAGCAAGACACACACGTAAGTAATCAACCCTTTTGTTGCACGCAATAAGAACACGCAATACGTTGGGACACGCCGTGAGTGAATCAACGCTGAATACACTGGAAACGCTGAAATATTGATATTGGCCAATAATTGGACAAGCACTCATACGAATGATTGCGAGGCGTCATTTTATTTTACTGGTGGTAGCTTTAAACCTCGACGTAGCTATAAAGAAGCTATGTCGGGCAGCAAGTGGTTTCGCTTTTAATACGGGTGACTGTCAGTATGCTACTCAGTGTACCTGTTAAATTATTTGATTGCCACCAGAAGCAAGTCACAACATATGATAAACAACTATTCACTACTATTCCTCTAACGCTTGGTTTCGGCTAAAATTTCAGACGCGCCTTTGGCGACCCCATAAAACAGGTCAAGATTTAGTTTGTGACAGAGGTTCTCCACAATAAATAAATATAATCGAACGTTACAAGAGGTTCGATTCAGACATAAACAGAGATAAGACGGATATTTGTATTCAATCAAAGACTTAATTAATCGCATATCACATTGAGTAATAAGATGTATTCTTATGATATATATACATATATATATATATATATATATATATATATATATATATATATATATATATATATATATATATATATACATATTTATATATACATATTTATATATTTATATATATTTATATATATATATATATATGTATATATATATACATATATATATATTTACATATGTATATATACATCTTTTTATATATGCAAATACCAATATATATATATATATATACGTATCTACAGATATATACTATATAAAAATGTGTATTTATTTACTTGTAAATGCATATATAAATACATCTATATATATATATTTCAATATACGCGAACATATATAAAAGTATATTTATACAATATACAGTGGCTGCCAATTATAAATTTTGTACATTTAATGACCTAACCAGGGTATTTTAGTTTCCAATGTTTGATATTCGCTTGATAAACATGACTAGCATCTTCATTCACACTATGTTCAACATAGTATTACAAGCGGTATGGCTATTAGTGGAAGGAGCTACCACGCCTAACTACATGCTAAATATGAGATTGATTTATTACCTCAAAAGTGCAGCTATCTTGCTTTGCTTGTCAATGGAATTTATCGTAAAGCTTATAATTTGCTTACTACACATTCTATTATTTACGCCAACCTCCACTTTCTGCTTATATTGATACAAGTGCATTTCGAACTGATTCTGACCGAAGTGATTTGATCGGCGCCTGGTTTGATGACGTACAATGCCTGGCTGTTTTGTATGCTGAACTCGTTGGGTATTGGATGATTGTTACTCAGTTTTACGTTGGTAATACACCGAATAATATTGACCATATAATTCAGAGGATTATACACGTATCCTAATCGCACTTGTTTCCTAATAATGTTTGCTTATTTGTCTAAAAATTTAATCAGAAGCACGTTCACCATCATGCCATTAGATGCGCAGCAGCAAACAATGCGACGGCATGCAATCTAACTCGGACACCGAATATACATTTTTTCATGACGACTACATCGGCTATTACGTCAACACAATAGACAAACACAACTTTAGAAGAATTGAATTATTTTATACTTTTAATAACCAGCTACTACGGCAGTAACGACCGGCTCATATTCAAAGGGTCAGTGTCAAGCCGCATCCTGTTAAGTACAAACAACTTCCCCATAAAATGTTCATTGTTCTTCATTTACTACAAATTAACCTTTCCTGATTTATTAAGGGAAAAGTGCTAGAAATTTTGCATAACCAACTAGATTGTAAACTAATCAGGTTCATCAAAAGGGATTCACTAGTTGGTCAAAACGAACAGGCTTTTCGACATTGAAAAAGTCAATGGAGAATAAATTCATACTACGACACCACGCACTAAGCTCTAAATATTACTAAATTTTCGGTATTTACGCAATAAGATGCATAATATTGTTTTGTCAAATGTAATTGAGAGATAATCAATGCAAACAAAACCTAAGCCATTGCTTGTAATGAAAGTGTTTTATAGCAAATAATATGTTGCAAGTTTTTATTTACACCGTGCGACCATCATCACTCATTTCTAATTAACTGTATATTTATTTGTTAAACTAGCTCCGCTCTGATGTTATCACATGGGAATTAAAATGAGCACAGAAGTATGTATTTAATAATAGCGCAGAACGCGTCAGGCCGATAACTGTTCCAGCAACAGCGATGTCTTCCTAATGATGTTCTTTTGTATAGTAAAAACACCAATTCGAATAGTCGGCAAAACTGCCCTCAGATACCTATCAAGATAATAGTATGATTCTAATTGTTTTTATTGTGTCAATCGGATCCTGTGTATAAACTGTGCTTTATCAAATGTGTCCGGGTGTGCAATTGTAAATCTTTATTTGGCACATTTACGTCTTTTAAGCGATGAATAAGCCGAAATGACTGAAATATAAATGGCACAGTAAACCTAACACAATGCACGTATAACGATGTAATTATGTTGATGATAATACCTATGTGAAACCCTAGAAGCACCAGCGGTCTTTGCGGGCTAAATGATGCTCTCTAACAGTTCCTTGTGTATATTACGGCGCTAGTAAGACTCCATAATACAGTAGGCCTAATATATAGAAGTTCCACACAAACGAGGCTTCCATAGTGTCTGATCCTTCTGCAATTAAATAATCAACATCAAAATAAGCAAAGGCTTCCAATACAAATAATGTCTCATTGAACTTTGCGGAACAAAATGACATTGAATATAGAAGGGAGATATGACAAAAGGAAAGTGGTTGTTACCATGATCAATTGCAAACAGGAGAGACGATTTGTTCATTGGCAGTTTATTATAATCATGTTACTTAACAGCAATGTTTACTATAACTAGAGACGTAAGTAAACGAAACAACTAACAGCCATCAATGTGTCAAACATCGCCCTTTGCATTGAATTTTCCTTAATAAAACGTAATTATGGATGTTAAAGCATTTGTGCTCGGAAAATGGCTTTAAATAACAAACCTTGTTTCCATATGCAGAGTTTGTCTCATCATAAATTAAGGCTTACTAACATTAATATATTTATGCTTGCTGCTGGGATATCAAGATTCAATCGTTCGTCAGAGTGTTGGTCCATGGCATGAGAGCAAAATTTGACGGGATCGATATTTTGAATGATTTCCATAGACTTTGCTACTCAGAAGAAGATTACAGCGATATTATGAAAATCTCATGAATCCAAATATCTGACAAACATGAGGAAATGTGCCTTAGTCTGAAACAGCTGGATTTGTTCAAGCAGTCCTCAGACTGCGTTTGTAACATTAGATACTAGCATTTAATGATTTGAAGTGGTTCAATAAACATTTAACAAAATTAGAGGCTCAGATATACTTATATTTTGAAATGGATGTGCATGTTAACAAAACTTGCGCAAAGTATAATGTAGCGTAGATGTTTACGAGAAGCAAAACAACAAAGATTAAGGCGGCAGCCGTTTGATTTAATTAGGGACTTTGTAATATCTGGTCCGCCACTATGGCTCTGGCGCGGTGTGTCGCATGCAGATATAAGTGTTTTATGTGGCAGAATGATTGCAAGCGTTTCTCAAAAGAGGAAAACTCCTAGCTACACATTGTGCTACTATTTGCCTGTGCCTTTAGGATGTAGAATGATACTTAGGGATTCCCACAAGCATAGGGTTAATGCTGTTTTGTTGCTGAATTGCGCAATCAGTGCCATGTTTGCAGCACTATAGATCGACAGAAACCATTGGATGTGGTTAGTCTATGACTTCAGCACCTTCCAGTGTACAAATTGTTTGCGACGTTGTGCACGATCATCATGTAGCTTCCAACTCTACAAAGATGAAAAGAGACCAATTAAAGCTGGCTTCCAGCCGTTAACGCGCATACTGGAATAGCCAGGTGATTTTCGTGCATAGCATTTGTTAGATTAATACTTCGTTGTAGTAAGAACAAGTTATCAGTAGAAATATATCCATAGAGCATAGTGTGTAGTCTTCTTTAACATAACTTGTTAAACCATAAATTTATTAGGTGATTATTTTCACAATTCGACATCTTTAATAACTGAAAATCACTGTGTCGAGCTGTTCAGGAGTAATTTGGATCGATGGGGATCATTCGCTCGAGCTGTTCAGATGTAGCGCTTGTGCTTGTTGATGGTCCAAAATTGAAGTGCGAGGAAGCAGATCGGGAAAGCTACAAGGGAAGCCACACATGAGACAATCAGGGCAGGTTTTCCAGCGTTATTTACACGCTTGCTATGAATGACGGCCAGCTTGACACCCAACTGATAGTAAAAGGAAGGGAGCTACTTATCACCATATGCCACCTGCTGTAAGCAGCAGTTTATTGCTTGTTGCTTCAATCACCAATCATTACACTTGCTATGAGTTAAAAGTTTCTCTGGTTCCAGATACATGTTTCTAGTTCACAGACAAGAAGATGAACGTTTAAACTATCTGGCTGACTTGGCGATTACAGTGGATAGTGGCATTATAGATCACTTGATTTTGCATAGGTGAAACAATATTCCATGTGCGCATTGTAATTGATATTTCCCATATCAAGCAACCGAACAGCAGCTGTATCGAATGGCGTGCGATTTGAAATAATAGAGATTGGCTCGTTTGGTAAAATATGTTCTTTAAACATACATTTGCACAAGCAAAGGTTTTAGTGCATTTCTGGCCCTGTACCTCTGCCACTGAGATAACAAAAATGTGGCAGATCGCCAACTAGCAGTTTAGATGGCGGATAGTGTGCACTTGGTTAAGCGCTGATTGTTGCAGAAAGCGCGAGGCCTGACCAGTAACCTAGACAGCAGCTGCAGAAACAGCAGGTTCGATCATTTAGTTGGTAAAGTGTTCGCAGATCATCGGCTAGGTACAATTAGCCATAGTTCATTTGTATATCCAATGCTTACAAAGGATGTAAATGTATGATTATTACCGGTGCTTTACAAAGAATTATATAAAATTTTGCAATATATTTAGACTTTGGTCCACGAAAGGATATACTGCTATGTCCACTTAAAGTCAATGCACTTTTTCTTTCAAAATAATTACAATATTTTGGTTTGACCATTTTAATATGATAATCTAGTCTTAATAAAAGACAAAGATCATCTTTGAGGAATGATTTCTTTGAATTTTGACTATTATAACTAAAAACAATTTTAACAACTAACAATTCGCTGACATTACTTGATAACCTCAATAACGTCCCTACAACCATATAAACGTTGGCCCATGTGGTCAAAATAATGTTAAAACATGAGCGTAGAATATGTTTATTTGAAAATTTTAAAGATTTGAAAATGTTTGTAATTTTAATACCGAAAAACTGTATATTTCTCATTATTCGTATATCTATAACTGTGAATAAGTTCGCAAAACGCTGCCAATGGCTCATGATAATCAGAACTGAAACAACTATTATAATTCTAATCCATGCTGGCGAAACATTATTTCAAGATATCGGTATTCCTCAAAAATTGGAAAATATATATGGGCACGGAAGATTGCATTTATAAGTATAAATTAGTACTTTGACCATTTGTGGACGACATTTAGAGTACCAAAGCATATACCAGGATTATGAAGTGACAGAACGATTTTTATTATCATTTAACTTCGTCACTTTATTGTTGAAGAAATACTGAAGTAATAATTAAAAAATAATGATAGTAACAATGTATTTATAAATTTGTCCACGAAAGGTTGGAGTCTACTAATGGTTGCACTCGTCAGTATGTATCTATACATACATATAAATATATATATATATATATATATATATATATATATATATATATATATATATATATATATATAGATATATAGATATATAAATATATATATTTACATATACACACACATATATATATATATATATATACATATATGTATATATAATCATATATGTACTATATATATATATATAAATATAAAATATATAAATATATATAAAAATATAGATATATATGATATATCTATATATATATTTATCCCTATATCTCTCTTTCTATATCTGGATATATCTATGATATATCTATGTATATATATCCCTCCTATGTATATATATATATCTATATGCTTGCAATCCCTCTATCTGTATCTATTACCTAAATCTATATATATAAATAAATCTATATTTTTTGTGTATATAAATATGTATATATATATGTACATGTATGTATAAATATGTATATTTTTAATATTCATATATTTATATATATATATATATCTATACACATCTATATATATATTATAAATACATATATCTATATATATATATTTATATATATGTATAAATACGTATATCTATAAATATATATATGTATAAATATATATATATATACATAAACATATATATATATAAATATATATATAAGCATATATATAAATATATATATATATATGTAAATATATATATATATATTTGATGTATTTATATATATTTGCATATATATATATATATCTATATAATTGGTTAAGCGCTGATTGTTGCAGAAAGCGCGAGGCCTGACCAGTAACCTAGACAGCAGCTGCAGAAACAGCAGGTTCGATCATTTAGTTGGTAAAGTGTTCGCAGATCATCGGCTAGGTACAATTAGCCATAGTTCATTTGTATATCTAATGCTTACAAAGGATGTAAATGTATGATTATTACCGGTGCTTTACAAAGAATTATATAAAATTTTGCAATATATTTAGACTTTGGTCCACGAAAGGATATACTGCTATGTCCACTTAAAGTCAATGCACTTTTTCTTTCAAAATAATTACAATATTTTGGTTTGACCATTTTAATGTGATAATCTAGTCTTAATAAAAGACAAAGATCATCTTTGAGGAATGATTTCTTTGAATTTTGACTATTATAACTAAAAACAATTTTAACAACTAACAATTCGCTGACATTACTTGATAACCTCAATATCGTCCCTACAACCATATAAACGTTGGCCCATGTGTATACACACATATATATATATATACATATATGTATATATATAATCATATATGTAACTATATATATATATAAATATAAAATATATAAATATATATATAAATATAGATATATATGATATATATATATATATATTTATATATATGGATATATATAAGATATATATATTATATATATATAATATATATATATATATATATATATATGCTTGCAATAATATATATGTATATATTTACATAAATATATAATATAAATAAATCTATATTTTTTATGTGTATATAAATATGTATATATATATATGTACATGTATGTATAAATATGTATATTTTTTTATATTCATATATTTATATATATATATACATATTTACACATCTATATATATATTATATAAATACATATATATATATATATTTATATATATGTATAAAATACGTATATATATAAATATATATATGTATAAATATATATATATATAAATATATAATATATATATATATAAATATATAGATAAGCATATATATATATATATATATATATAAATATATATATATATATATTTGATGTATTTATATATATCTGCATATATATATATATATCTATATATATATAATATACAAATATATAAATATATATATATATAATATATATATGTATATATATATATTTATATAAATATATATATTTATATATATGGATATATATATGATATATATATATGTATATGTATATAAATATATATATATGTATATATGTATGTATATGGTTGCAATAGTATATATATATGCATTTATATAAATATATATATATAAATATACCTATATTTTTATGTGTATATACATATGCATAGATATATATATATATGCACATGTATGTACATATTTATGTATATATATATTAATATTCATATATTTATATATGTATATATCTATACACATCTATGTATATATATATTATATAATTACCTGTGTATATATGCATATGTATGTATATACATTTTTATATATTCAGCTATATATATGTATACATATGTGAACATATATATACATATTAACGTATATATAGGCATATTTATGTTTATATAAACATATATATATTTTTATGTATATATATATATAGGTATATACATGCATATATGATGCCATATATATGCCTATATATGCATATATATGTATAGATATATATATGAATATATATATATATATATATATGTAGAATACAAGGATGTTTGCTCGCTCGAATTTACTTTGAGAGGCCATGCTGGTGAGTCGACTTGCACATATCAAAACATAAGCAATGTGGATATTACTGAAGAACGCCTCTAAGAAAGTTTGGCGCATATAATTAGTTCAACAGAAATTGACTGACTAAGTCAACTGCTTTCTGCTAAATCTTTGCACCCGCAGCTCAACTTGATGTAGAATTAGATCCGAAAATGGACCAATCTTCTCCTTCGATTTGGTTCTAGGATGTAGTGGATAAGTTTTACTAATTCGTGTTTCAACCACTTTAAATTCCGAAATCAGTAACTGGTCTGTCAAAACCATTCTCTAAACTTGATTTACAATTCGGAAAATTGTCGAACATAAATATATATGAGCCACAATGTGTCTTATATTGTACTTCGGTCAATATAAATGTGATTGCAGTGATGTAACCGCTCAGCAGGATATCTGATCCGCTCGTTTCGTATTGATGCATGAGGTATATTCCATGTGGAAATTCATGGTATATTCTAACTCGCCCTTGTTAGTGTAACCTACTGTGCGATTAATGTATTCAAAACTCATAACAAAAACAAAACGGAGATCTGAAACGAGTGAATACGTAAGCTAAATTTCAGTTTTAGGTTTCTCTTGTTTAAATTCAATATTGCGCTTGTGACGTGAATATAGTAGGCGTTGATAACATGTCGATTCTTCGGAACCGCATTGTGTATCATGGTACTCGCGTGAATAAGACTCCAGTAACTAAATAAAACCCCACTTTGTTTACGTATATTGCCTTAAAGTCGAATGCTTTATTTGCAAATATTTAGATTTTGTTTGTATGGTTTAGTGAATTGTAATTTGTATGAATAAACTAAAGCGTTAATAAAATGCGTATAACTATAAATGATATTACTACGCCAGGACATAGACTTTCAACAAATTGAGATCAACCAGATTCGCTGAAATTGTATTAGTAGTATTCGTTTATTTGTGTTCCTATATGTCATGTTATACTTTTTTTCTCAAAAGCTTTGTTTAATATTTATGCTTCAGTAAATCAAACGCATTCATTATTGAGTGCCTTGATGATTCCATCGAACGAATCATTTAACCGGCGGAATTTAAGTGCTGTATGATCACTGCGTGCAACACTGATTATCAATAGTATGATTGCACAGACAGCCATCCCGCAGGAACTGTAAAGATACCAACAACCACGTCACTCGCAGAAGATGAATTCTATCCATTTCATTTATGAATCGACTGGCAACTCAGTCAACAAGCCAATGTTTTGTCCTTGAGATCCTTACTCATCAATGTTTGATCTTCATTTGACCAATTGACTGAGATTTAGCGGGTTCAGACCTAAATATGGCATTCAGCCATGATTGTTTTTACAGCAATGAAGATGCCAAGTATAGCAATTATTATAAAGCTACAATTAGTATATTAGGCCAGGGAAAACATCCCAATTTATGATGGAACACGGCCGTCAGCAGATATATCCTGAGTCTTATGATTTAGGAGTAGCTCGACTTAAATAGTAATAGGCCGCGGCTCGTTTGATAAACTTTCTAGCAGATACGGCATTCGCCTCTTAATCATGGCAGGCAACATTCTCATGGAGCAGAGGATACATGAGCACCTCTGCCTCAATGCGATGGGATCGTTTTTGCCGCAAGATATTAATACCGTTTTTGCCGTTAAATTAATTACTTTGGAAATCAGCATGGGTAAATATATTTACACTTTTAACAACATCATACCTCCTATAGAACTTGTTATATATTTTTATTTTCGCGTCAGCGTCGGAGCAATCGTCCTCATGAGCGCTGCGGTTCAGTATACAACAATAGCATCGACGAAGCATTCATGAAATTGTCGTTTGTCACTTGTAAGCATATAATGACGACTTGGGGATGGATTCAAGCATAGACAACAACAAAACTTAACTTCTTTTCTGTGAATACATGGCTGGGACATTACGCCTTCAGGTGCGAACGCTGTCCGTGATTATATCGAAATCGACACGGCGCACTTTCGGAAAGCGCACGACCGGGAGGTCAATCACATGACAAATTCATAGTGCTTTGTTGCAGATATTGATTGCGTGGGTACGAATGGCATCATCTGCTCCGGAGAATGGACAGACAGTACCGAGGCATTGAAAAGCGCTTCAGTTTACGTCTAAGAATAAGATGTGTGTTAATCAATTCGCAAGTCTTAAACATAGCCTCTATAAAGACAATGTAGCTTCATTGTTATATAAGCGTGTATAAATATATATACCTGCATATAGATTAACTGTAGAGCTAAATCCGAATTGAGACAATAGTATTAGCATCACTCGGCATTTGTCGACTCAGTTGCTTAAACACTTACCATTATAGCCTGTTTACTAACCTTATTTAAATTAAACTGCACGGTTTACTATGAAAGAAGGCATGATATATCGTTTAGCCACGGCGTTTGAGTTCAATCAAGCATTATCGACGATTCGTTTACTTATCGTTGGCAATAGAGAATCAGTAAATCCGATGTCATGTAACTACCCTCATAAGTTAGGTGTTGTGTTTGTTTGCAAATTAAGACGAAATTGTGGAAAGACTTTTAAAATGCGTCATTATGTTGATAAATCTAATGCACCACGTATATATGCGGGTAGAATACAGGCCGTTCCGGTATGTTTTCTATCGTATGCAAAATATCAGTTAT
>CM067354.1:2071210-2074439 GCA_034190875.2 Urechis unicinctus
TATATATATAGATATATATATATCTATATCTCTCTATATATATATATATATATATATATATCTATCTATATATATATCTATCTCTATATATATCTATATAAACGACATGTTGCCATTCTCTACTTTGACTGCAGCGAATTCATCAATCCTGCGACACCGAACGTGGTTAATCACCATCAGGCATTGCATGTATACAGCATCACCAATGTGCTATGCCTTAAGTGGCGCATCTTAAACATGTTCCGAATAACTGGCCCGGAAAACAGATAGCAATTTGTCACAATGGTTGGTTCTCCGTCCGAATGCGAAATACGGTAACTCCTAAGTTAGGCGACATGTTCTTTCCAGACGGCAACTAGGTATGGCTGGAGGACGTGAAACTGAATGAAGGTGGAGAACGAACCCGCCGAGACAGGTGGATCATGGACAAACAATGCATCATTCTTCTTTTAAAAAGATTTCCTAATCAATATGTAATTAGTTGCCTCTAAAACAAGATCACGTGAACAAACTTTTTTTAGAGATCAAATAAGCTAGAGGCAATTAGAGAAATCCTGATGCTTCAATGTTAAAGACAACCGTCTATGAGATTTTAGTCGACTCTCTCCTTGCCGCCAATCAAAGCTGTGTATTGCAGAGAAGGCATAAATACGCGTCTTTCTGAGCCTAGCTTCTTAAACTATTGTATCTCTGATAAAGCAATGCAAAGCGGACGTACGTAACCACGTTTGCTTGCATAACGGAAATTTCGTTAGGTGCCTATTTTATGACTAACGACGCATACCTCGTCCTCTTAGATTTTAGATACGTGTTTTGATCTAGGGATCTATGCGCATGATGTAAACATTGTAGCTTGGCGCCCAATAACGGAGGTTTACAAAATGCGGTGTAAGTAAGCTAACCTGCTTTTCCCTTGATGTGTAATATATAAGGATGGAATGCAGAACGACATCAGGACATCTCATGTTCACATAGAACAAACCAGCAGGTCTGCTGCTTGTTGCCAACCATCTGCTCCGTGTTTTCTGTGAGATACGACAGAAAAACCACACACGAGACAAGCCGATGACGCCAAACTGGCTATCAACACGGCGTTTTTGTTGGAGCCCATGTTCTTGTGAACGCCGAGCGACAATGTGTAGCATGTGCGCATTTTTTCTTTAATAAAAAATGCGTAATAGCCGTAAAAGCACATATTGTTACATTTTCCTTTCGTTAAAAACACTTAGCTAATTGACAATTGGCAACAACTCTATCCAGAATTAAATGACATTTCAAAACACATAAACTATACTGAGACTTTCTGTATTTAACATAACACTTTAGCAGCTTTCAATCAGTCTCTTGGGCTTAATAACACAACGACAACTGCGTGTAGTGAATGACTCTGAGTGTTGCTTGATGGCACTGAAGTGCTAGTTTGGTCACATACTCTCTCATACTCACGCCGCAGCTCATATGGCGCACCCGTTTTCAGCAGATCACGACGGTTTTCTTCGGAAACACATTGCCACTTTCAAGCTGCAAGGAAAAGAGTTCTGACCGGCTTCACCTAGCACTTAGGTCATGTCAGCCCAAACACCAGTGTCTTTCTCTCGGTGAACTCTCACGATGTCTCCTGGATTATTGCGAGGTAGTTCATGCGCTGTGCAGTCATAAAAGTGCTTGTTCCTGTTGTTGTCCACATGTTTGAACACTTGAGGAGCTGCGTAATGCATGACGCTTGGTAGTCGACATCGAAGATCCTGAACAAAGAAAACACCTGCCGGCGACTGGCTACATGACGACGGTATTGTGCGATAGTTAAACAAACCGAGGTAACGCTCCTCGCCACTTTCATGTGATTTCTTGTGAATGCGCTTCACGATCTGTACCCCTTATCTGCCCTTTCGTTGCTCTGTGAATGCTTGGGACTGGACATAATATCTGTGAATCCATAGTTCTTTGCGAACTTACCGAAGTTTCTACAGGCAAACTGTGAACCGAGGTCTGTGACGACTATCCCAGGAATCCCATGATGAGCAGTAATAGCCTTAAAATGACCGATGACACATTCGCTGGTCAAGTCCTCAAGTTTTCCAGTTTCTGGGTATTTGGATGTGTAATCAACTACTACAAGATAATCAGTTCCATGGTCGCGAAACATATCTGCTCGTTACTTTAAACCACGGTTTTTCTGGCACTTCATGTGGCTGAAGTGGTTCTTTAAGTTGTTTGTAGAGATACCTCTGGTATATACCACAACAATTCGCCATCTCTTGAATGTCCTGGGGAAATATTGGGCTAGTATATTATGTGCCTTGCTCTTGATTAACATTTCCCTATTGCGAGGTGTTTGTCATGCAGCCTAGCAAGCTTGTTTTTATCTGAGGGTACCTTGTATCACCACTTTATACCCTTTCACTATAACCCCATAAATCCCGGTGAGGTTTTCAAGGAAATGGTAGTAACCAAGCATCGCAGCTATGTAACAGACTCCACGAGTAGTGATGACAGTGTTAATGTAGGCATTCAGATTCAAGCTACTTGCAAGCAGGTTTGGTTATACAGTGAGACCCTGCAAGTCAGACCAACTTAGGATATTCACCTGAGCACCACTATCAATTTTAAGTGGAGTCACTGTTCCATTTATTTCAATCGGTGCAATCCATTCAAATCTGGTGCTCATTTACGTAGCCGTAACATTTAGATAATTGGCTCCGTGGCACTGTTTCCCCAGGCGAGACATGTGTTTTTCACATGATCAAATCCGAAAAGTGATCAGTTTTTCACACTATTAGAAGCACTTTGTTTTGGGTTTGAAATACGTTTGTCATTTTCTTTTTTATGTTTTAAACAAGACATGCTTTTCTTGTGTCACAGTGTTGACGCCGACCCTATTATCATTTTTATTTGTTCACGTGCATTCTGGTATATTCATTAGAACCCTAACCTTATTGTTAATTTTGACGAACTGGCCGTGTATAGGTCTTTGTATGCTTGGTTTTACCCTAAACATCACATATGATCACAGTAAAAAGGGATATTGATACAAGGTCTTCATTCAATCGATGCGCTGGTAGTACATGTCCTGCGTTAAACCGAGAATGTATTTAAAAGAACATCGTTGTTATTCTTCGATAGATTATATGTTCAACGTTCCTGCATTAAGCAATTAATTGCCGTCCCTCTTCCACCCCGATAAGCTGTATGGTAACGTTGTCAATCAACCGACCTTCTGTATATTCAT
>CM067354.1:2074539-2108599 GCA_034190875.2 Urechis unicinctus
GGTAATACAAATTGGGTCACATGTACTCCGTCGGATCCCCAAATTTCAAACAAAGTCTAGTACTGTGGTGCAGATTTGAGTTTAAATGGTCAAGTGTGCAATTTTATTGAATGAGCTTATGTGTCCAGACTTCGCAGGTGGGACATAGTGTTAATACAATTTCTTCAATATTCATTTTGCAGGTCTTACAGATAAGTCATCATGTCGTATGGGAAAAGAATGGTAACTTATTATTTCATTTATCAGTTACAGTGTTCCCCATTCCCCAGGTTTTATTGCCTCAAGTCTACACTAGAAAATTTGACGTTTTCTGCAGTTGTAAGCATATTAAATGTGGTTCACATTATTATGATAACAATGTATGAGCTAGGTCAACATTTTTATTTATTTCAGCTTCGTGCTTTGAGGGGGTTTGAGGGGTTTATTAGCTTGCGTATGGTAGCCAGCACGCGTTGCAGGTAAATCCTACCGCCATGAACGACGTGAGTAGCCCATTGGAGTTTGCCGGCGAGGCTTTGCAACCGCTTTAGAGAGGCGGGCGTTTTGTGCGAAATTGCTGCAGAAGTTGTTTGAAGGCCTGTGCCTTGTCGAGCGGGAGGCTGAGGGTGCAGTCGGAGGTGTCGATTGAATGCCATTTCTCGTAGTATATGTTTCTTTACCTCGGGATGTGCTGCAAGGGCGGATTTGTAGTGATTGGTGTTTACCTGGTGATGGGGCATGTCATTAATAATAGGGAATCCATGAGTGATGCCGGACAAAATATATTGTTGGTCAGTACTGCAGAAGCTTTTATAATGATTTCCCGTATAATACTTCATTCAATAACCCCTGATCCATCCATGGAAGTCACGTAGTCTACATATGCGGTCTTATTCTCAATGACCCCGCCTTGTTTACTTTCTGTATGGTCATGTGACCAAAATAATCAAGTGCGACCGTAAAAGTCAAGTACCTTCTTGACAAACTGCCAAATATACATTATTCACACAGTATTCAACACTGTTGGATCATTGAATACCATATAATAACAAAACACTTGATATAAAAACCCATTCCTACGATCGAAGCTACCAAATTCACTCTTTGACCCTGGCCTAGCCGTGCACGACGTTTATTAACGTCGTGCAAAGATCGTAACCGAATGCGCGTGAACGATACATGAGTTCCAATTATACACGATAATTACACAAATGTACATATGAAGAATAATTTTTCACATAAATGAATGTTTTTTAACAAGTTGAGTTAGTTTACGTGTGAGATTTCGTCAAAGGCGATATAATCCGGCCACACAAATTCTGAAAAGTTCATGTTTATTTTGAACGACAAGATCGGTTTCTGCGCGCATGCGCAGACAAGGTTCCTCGCAAGCGAACTTTTTCTTTCTGAATTTTATTATTTGAGTATATGTGTCATTTTGTCAATGATTATCTTTTGGAAAATCTACTTTTGAAGGGCGATATGTATTCAACGATATCACATTGACATTTAAAAAAAGATAACACTTATTGATTCCCGTAGTCTGGAGGGGGCACTTGGCCTTGTCCTACGTAGGGTTGTGCCCCGGGATCTCAAAAACCTGTACCCGTCATACAAGGTAGAAATGGCAAGAGCATACCCCATCCTACAATTATGAGGTCAACAAAACCCGTCGGGAGGCCGAAAAAAACCTACCCCGACACATGTATACTACCTCTATATACTTAAGTGCCCCCTCCTCCGGGACCTGCAGCCACATGGAGAGTGAAAATGAAACTGCGTAATGTGACGTCATATCTCCAAACCTGGGGCTGCCGTGAATGAAAGTTGTGATTCTAAATGTTCATTTGACAATTGCTAAATAATCACGAGCCAGTGGATAACCAAAATAGTGCGGAGAAGCGGATATTCATCTCATTTGTCGACATATATATTTACGTAAGTACACAACTTGGTGGTAAGCCGCGGAGACGCGAAATAAAAAAAATTGCCACACGACCCACATATCCTCACTCACGACGGTATATATTTATATTACCGTCGTTCGCGGCTAACCCTAGCCATGATAATCTGGCTTCGAACTTTGACCCCAGATGCACGACAGATCGGCGAAATATAGAGCGAACAACTAGCAGGCGATTACCAAAGTCAAGTTACATAAAATTGCCAATCTGATAAATAATGATCATTAGAATTAAATTTAACTTATTTTATCACAGCCCTGGATAAGAATGATACGATTGTTACAGTATTTCGGCTAATAATGACATTTCATAAATTTAGAAACTCGTAAACAATAACTCTACATTAGACTGCTTCCTCGTGACTTCGCGGAAAGCATAGAAATTTGTTGTTAAATACGGATTTCCCAACAAATACATTCTGACATGGACGGAAAAGAAGCTGTGTCGGTAAAATAATATACCATCTCTATTACTGCGGGTTCTGTATTACCTAATCCGCCTTTTACCCCTTCCCTGACCGAATTTATATCCATGACCCAATTCCTTTGACGGAACGACCGCTATCAGCTGATCGACAATTTAGGCCTTAGCAGCATTCGTTTCAATACTGTTGGAAGGTTGAAAAGCAAATTGTTGTTTGACAGACTTGCTTGGCTTTTATAGCTAAGACTGTTCGGTGATATGTAAACTTGACTATGAAACATCAACCTAATAATTTTAACGATTAATAGTAATAGTAATATGTTGGGTAGCCGTGCACGACGTTTAGTATATATCTATATTACCGTCGTGCGCGGCTATAAGTTGGGAATAAGGCTAGAGCCTGTAGGTCCAATCTGGGCGTTTAGACTATAAACCACTGCTGGAGGCATGCCCGGGGGAAGGATCAGGGGTCGGACGGAAGGTCGTATTGGTGGGCGGTCCAGATGGACTTTGGGTTGTGTTTCGCGTCATCAACAATACGGCGTTCGAAGTCGGTACGGAGTCGACGGGAGAACGATCGCAGTGCATTCCTGACCTTTTGTAGCTAACATGGTCAGATTAGTTATGGGACTCACAATATGTGTGCCAGAGGGATTTCTTGGTTTTCCGCATACGATCGACCTCTGGGGTGGTGTACAATTGCTTCCTAGAGCGCTTGGGGTCTGAGCGAGGGATGCATTCGGTGGTGGCAGTATCGAAGTGTTGGGCAAGACGGGTCCAGGCTTCCTGCGCACTTGAACAGTCGAGTTCAGTGTCCCAGTCGACTGCTTGAAGCATGCCCGTGAGCCGGGGGTAGTCCCCCCTATTCAGGTTGAAACGGCGCTGGCGTGGGGTAGCAAATGATGTTGAACTTGAGACATATGTGATCACTTTTCCATGGGGGGGGGAGATAAATGAGCATCTGTGCTATAAACACCATGACTAAGATTATTATGTAATTTGACAGTAGATAATATTGAATGTTCTCATCTGAACAGCTGATGTGGCCTCACATAAGTTTCCTGGCATTGAATTATGTGATCTGACCGTTGAAAGGTATCCTATAAGTTAGTGTGGAAACATTTTATGATTGGGCCCATGTACTGTGAATATGGAAGAAATTCTACTCTGAACCAACCAGATATGTATATTTCCAAAAATCTACCCATATATGTTTCATTAATATAGGTACCTATGTCAGATGTTTGCTGAGGAACCTATCAGAGAACACTGCCTGAATAGGCCATAGCTAAAGTGGGCGTGTACTTGGCACAAATGGATTGCCTTGATACAGTCGGTTAGTTTGCTTGTATTATGAAGTATTTTTCAATTTTGTACCACAACCGTACCAACATTTTTGGAACATGGTCCGATTTTCATCAAATGATCAATTAGATGGTTCTGAAAACTCACATTATATGCAAGTCACATAGTTATGAACAAATGTGAAGCAATGGCAGAAATATGCGGTGATGCATATTGTAAAATGTATGTGCTTTTGTTCATTAGATACTGAATCAGAAGCCCAAGCAAGTACCAGTTATGCCACAAGTCTGACTAAAACAAAAAGCCCTGTAGACCCAAGACTTAAAGATGCCAACAAAAACAACTTGATTTCTAGTGACTCTGAGTCAGATAAGGATGAGCAGAACATGCATCAAAGATACAAGTGAGTATTTTTCATTCCTCTGTGGTCTGTTAACTAGTGACAAGGTATAAACAAAACGAAAGGCTTCTTTGCATTATAAATGAATTCTAGTTAAGTGGCCTTCATATTTCAAGACACTACCCACTGCATGGTCTATAAAGGCCTGTGCTATATTATGAAAGTCATTACAAGTCTGCTATAACTAGAAACTAATAGCGAAATATGGAAACAATATAGCAATGCACATGCAGACCACTTCTAATGGGATACAAGGCAGACCCAAGCTCTACAACTTGCCTTCAGAAGTTACATTCAGATCCCAAGTCTAAGGAAACTACTCCCAGGTATGGTATATACACTTTAGAATATATTGTTTTAATCAGGATAAATTTGACAGAAAGATCATTCCCAGTATCTCTTGTATGGTAGATGTCATATATGATATACAATTGTTGCACAATTGTGGTGTAGGCTGAATTGTTATTTAAGCTTCTAGATTAGTCATGCACTGCCATGTAATGTTTCATAATTAAGTAACTTTATCTGATACTTTATCAGTAAGTTATATATTCTATTCTCAGCATTACACTGCAGACAGATTATTACAAAAGTTGTAATAAATATACAATCTGTGTAGCTCTAAAATAATCTCTCTTATTGTTGGGTGCATCTATCTAAAGATGTCCTGGTCAATCTAAAACCTGCTGAGGTGCTGCAATCTTGTGTTCAACAGCAATTTAGTCTGTAAAACATTTATGGTCACCATCATATACAGAATACATGTGACACTATTCATTGGACACTACCCTCACACACAACCTCACTTTGACACCTGGAGTTGTTCTACACCATTCAATCAGACAAACGGTAGGTTATAGCTGCACCAGCAAGGAACACTACCTAACATTCTGTGGGATGACCCATCAATCTGAACCACACATCATTTGGTTGAATAATAGAACTGTTATCTCTGGATTAGTGGTGCCAAGTAATTTGCTCAATATGTGTACATGTTGATTGTTTCAGGGAAGAAAGAAGTTCTTTAGTCACAGCTGCCAATGGGACGTTCACTACTTGGAAACAAATATGAATGAGCAGCTCAAGTTTCAATGGGCCTTGTACCACCTCTTAATTATGCTTGAAATGCCATTAACTATGCATAATTGTAATGAGCAGTGCTGGTTCCAAATGGATGTGCCACAAACTCTTAATGATGCTTGAAATGTCAATAAACATGCATAATTGTCATACAAGTGATCTTTTTAACCACTATATAGTTTATAGACAATATTACACATGCCCAGTTAATGGTGCAATAATATTTCATCATAGCTTTTGACAGTAATAAACGATTTTTAAACTGTTTACCAATGGCCTCAATGTTATATAGATATAGATATATATATATATATATATAGATAGATAGAGAGAGAGATAGAGAGAGATATATAGAGAGAGAGAGATATATATATCTCTAGAGAGATCTCTCTCTCCTATAGAGAGAGAGAGAGAGATCTCTCTAGATCTCTATCTCTAGAGAGATCTCTCTCTCTCTATCTCTCTATCTCTATATAGATATCTCTCTCTATAGATAATATCTGCTCTATATCTCTCTATATATATCTCTATATATCTATATATCTCTCTCATATATCTCTATATCTATATATATCTATATATATATATATATATATCTATATATATATATACGTGTCCCTTATACCTGAACTATTTTGGAACACCCATTTTGGTACACAAAATATATAAGTTTAATAAAGCAATATATATATGTATATATATATATATATATATATAGCGCACGTGGCTTGAGTTGTGCATCTTTCTCGTCCAAAAAAAACTGGTGAAATGTACGGGTTGAGCCGTAAATATTGCAACCAATTAAATAAACGGCCAATGTGAGAATCAATGAGCCGAGAAATCGCAATTGATATCGTTCAACCAAAACGACTGGCAAAATATCAGTTGCCACAACTTCATGCTTCTGTCATTTTATTAGAAAAAGAATAAACTTTATAATTAAATGGATTCTTAAGATAGACAAAGTATTAATCAATTTGTATGCTGGATGTTCTTTCTTTCTGACGCTGACATGAGTAGCCATGAAATGGGGAAGACAAGTTGGCAGTTTCTGACAAGCTAGAGGCTGCATTAGATAGAATGACAGCGAGGTGTCTTAAACCTAACATCTCTTCAAAGCAATTAGGAAACCATGTCATTTATACACGTGATAAATCAGCAGGATGCATACACAATGTGAATCAAATATATTCTGACATATTTAGATTAAAAGCAGGTCGCGGACTGACCGCAGAACGAAGTACGTACCTCGATCGAGGAGGTACGTACCTCGATCGAGGTACGGCGCACCTCGATTGAGGTACGCATGATAGTCGTGCCACCGCCCTCTGCTGTTTTGCATTTTATGACATTATTTTCTGAAATGTGATTGGCTTTGAGCGATTTAATTATGCAAATATATTATGGCCTACATTTGAAACCAAATCTGTTGTTGTGGGCGATATTGGGCCTTCACAAGAAGAGTTTTCACTTCCATTATTCGACAGCGACTTCAAGTTTTTCTGCGTTCATGGTTTAAATTTTGTACACACATCAACATGGCAGAGGTAAGGTCTATGTTTTCTCATTTACAAGTATATCATCTTTTGATACATTATATGTTATTCAAAATTCTATGGCATATTATTGAGCTATCGCTTATAATATAACACCCCTGTTGAATGATTTTTCTGAAACAATGGCGTAGTGATGCGATCGTACTTAAATCGAAGTACGGTGTGCTTCCTTTTGAATTGGTGCCATATTCTGACAGTAGATCGTACACAGATAAAAGAATGACACTTATGAATCATACGACCGAATCGCAGGTCGAATATAGACTTTCCTGGTGGTGTTCTTATATAAGATAATTTGTTTTAGAATTTTTAAACCTCATACTTAAGAATAGCCATTATAATCTGGACTCGAACTAAGCCTAAGGTACTTAGGCCAGAAGTCCCCCTGTACAGTTTGCTGGAGAGCTATATTTAATCGTAGATTCATGGTAATTATCAATATTTCATGGTCGGGTAAGGGTAGATATAAGTTTTTTGCTAAGTTTGGCATTTATTTGGAGAGCCGACACACGCCCATAAAGTGCGGCTACAATTAAATATACCTCTCCAGCCAACTCAGCAACTGTACAGGGGGACTTCTGGCCTAGAAACTAAGGCCAGATTCTTATAGCTAACTTAAGAAGTGATATTGCCCCACTCTGACGGTAGTATACATATAAATTCACAAAACGTCATGCACGGCTTGAAGTGACAATGTCAATAATTCCAACCGAATATGATTTAGTCTGTTAGTAGAGGGTGAAAATAACAAATCTCACAAGATTTGGTGGTTTGTGTTGTTTACTTAAACATTGATTATATTATAATATTTAATGTTATGTATTTGACTAGACAGTGTCTAAATTACTTTATTTTTTTTCCAGAATTGAACAGCTATTGGCCATGCCATTTTCAAAACGGTGTGCTTCCGAGCGCCTTCATTCACAATGGGGATGTTTGGAAACTGGAAACCTTAAATCAAAAGTTCAAAGTGGTGTCAAAGAAAAACTGTTGGATTTGGCTGGGAAAAAAGAATCTGTCCATTACACAAAAACTGCTCCTAAGTTCTGTCAATCATGCATTGAAAAAGTGTGTGAAATCTATCCAGACTTAAACATTTCTTCAGCCGTAAGCGACGAGTCCGTGCAGCCGCCTTCCAAGACGCTGAAAGTTGATTTCAACTCTCTCAACGAAGAAGCAAGGGTGCAAATTGCACATGATCTCGCACAAGCAGAGAGCCAAAAGTGCAAGTCTCTCGCTTTAGCAATGTCCAAAGACAAACGTCTGGAAACTCTACTAACTCTGAATACCAAAGAATGTAACAGTGAAGAGCCCAAAGTCATTAAGTCATTTTTGTCAGGCTTGGCACATCATCCTAAGCCATCTGTGGAAGGAGAAACAAGTTCCCACTTCAGTGTAAAAAACAGCTACCAGATGACCAAGAGTGTGGAATCTGTTCTCAACCTAAGTGCAGTGAACCTAACACTCCCATCTCACTTCCGGGAGTCAGTTGTTCTGTACACACTTACTGGAAGTAGACTTGCCTTACAAATGCTTGGATCAGGTGGGGCTCATGCTTCATACCAAAGTGTTAAATCATGGTTGGCAAGTCTTGCATCTTCCCCTCCTGAAGTACCAGAAGGAGATTTGATAGCAGGGTTTGACAATAACCAGGTGTTGCAGCGGAGATGGAAAGTTAGATTGCGGAATGAAGTTAAGTGCAACATAGTCACTGTGGTTGTTTTATTTTTGATGGCAAGGAATGGAAAGTTGCAACATATAAGGTCACCCTGAAACCAGTCTCATGGTGGAAAAACCCTCTTAAGGATGCTGACATGGAAAAAAAAATCAAGTACATAGATAAAGATGAGATGATCAAGAGCGCACACTATGAGTACCTTTATTCATTCATCCATAGTGAAATACAGGCAGTTGCAGCTGAACAGACAAGGAAGGAACAAACAAATGACTTTACAGATGATATAGACGAACTTGTGTCCAAACAGTCACATGCTTTGTTGTACAAAACTGTTTACAACTGTTTGTATGAAGATGTCCCAAAGTCAAAACATGTATGCCCCCAGTGCAAAGTCAATGTCACTAAATCTAAGATGAAGTCCCTCGGACTGGATGAGACTGGCAATGCCGAAGTTGCAAAGGTATCCTCAAAAAAACCTACAGAATACAAAGTACATGTTGGAGAGAGTAGCGGTGATCGGCAACAGCGAAGCCTCTTTTATGAGAAACAAGTGACCACAGACGACGAATATAAAGATTTTCATGATAAGCGCATCACAAGCAAAGAAAAGCCTTCTGTTCATGTCCTAGAGCCTGTGTATGTGAACCCGTGTTCTTACGAGTCTGTTGCTACAGTGCTTAGAAACATTGGACAAAAGTTGGAGTGTCAAAATATGGTGGAACGCGCCAATGGGTTGTGGTAGTTTGTGATGGTGTGCCATACAATTTGTGCCGTCGTTTACTTTGCTCAATGCATGTATGCTCCATATGCAAGGAAACATTTGATGGGAAAGCTGCATGTGTCCAGCACCACACTATGAGTCACCCAAATGAAGAGGCAAGCTACGAGACAGAGTTTGATTGGGTTCTGTTGCAACCTGGCATGGGCCATATCGAGATGAACATGGTCAAAGGGGTTGTGGAGTTGGGGGGGAGGTTTTCTGGAAGAATCTTGCCATATGCCTCAACTTCCGCTCTGAAGCAGCTCTCAATTGTGCAAAAAAGGTCACTGATCACCATAAAGGTTGGACTATGTGTAGAATTGCACGCAAGGCCATCACTCAAGAACTTATTGTGCCTTTTGTCAGACATGAACTTTTGAGCCCAAGTCCAGACTTATCTGCATCAAAATTTTTCAAGTTCACTATGACATCATCCAACCCAAACTATGCATTTATGTGTGATTTTACCTTTGAACTTTTAGATGCACTATTTGTGTATAGAGCTGGGGTACGATGCAATATCCCACAGTTCATTGAAGCAGGCCGTGGTAAATTTGCCAAGCTCTGGTCAGGACGACATCATCCATTATACCGGGAACTGGAAATGGCTGACACAATCAGTGTACACCGAATGCCAGAAGAAATTCTGTCTTTCATCCAAGAGTCCTCATCAATTAACTTGTCAGACAAACCCAACTGTGGGGAAGGGGCCGATTTTCGGCTAGAAGAAGTGAACAGACAAGTACAGAAATGGCTACCTAATGTACCATCCACCAAGGACTGGCAAATTGCATGCTCTAATTTTGATCAACTTACCCTACTCAGAGAGACGATTTTCAAACAGATGGAAATAAAAGACCCCAAACGTCAAGAGAGCAAATATGTACAGAACATCGACAGCGAGGTAGAGGCCTTTAGGACACAGCTAAGAAAGAAGGAGTACCTCCTCCACCCTGGAAAAGAACAGGTGCATGTCAGTTTAGATGGACAGCCTCTTGATGTTGATTTGAAAAACTTTTGTAGTCTTTCAAGGGAAAAACGGGCCAAATACATGGAGTCATTCATAAATCATGAAGCCGAGGCCGAAAACAAAAAGGCTGCACCACCATCATTTAAGGAATTTCCAGTGTTTGTCACCCCAGAGGAAAGAAAACGCTACATGGCTGTAGAAAACCAAACCATATCAGAATTGAAAGTGATAGTTACAGAAAATATGCAAATGCTTATCGATGAAGATGTGCGGGAGGTTATGGAGGCTATGTGGAATGAACTGAACAAGTCCAAAAACCGACCAACAAAGACCAAGATACTTAACTTTTATTATGAATTGAAAATGTATGTGAATGACCAAGAAACTGGCTTGGATAGCAATGACACTGATGAGGATTGTTAATGTCATATCTGCTTATCCAACTGTTTGTAGAATCCTCACCAATCCTAGTTTTGTGTACCCATTGTTTTGGTTTTAAAAATCCTCGTGATTTGCTTAGGACTGTGTCAATGATGTGTTTGTATACATGTACTAGTCTTAACTTGGAATGGAAACTTTTATCTAATCATGTTATTGTCAACAGGCTGCTGAAAGTAGTACATAAATGCATATGTTTGTGGAATGCAAGTTCTTTGTATGCTTTGCTGTTTTCAAGTTAACACAGTTTATGGTATAACAGTTTATAAAAATAGAAATATTTATTCACAGAGACACTTTCTTGTGACCAATCCAAAACAACAAAAGTCAGACAGAATAATATGCACTTGCAACACATGACAGCTCATGAGATATACATAAATACTGCTACCCCAAGAAAATCAGTATATGAAGTTTAAAACACATGACAGCTTATGGAATTCATTCACAAACACTGCAGCTCATGACCAATCAAACAAATAAAAGCAGTACATATGGTACAAAAGTAAGTTTTTATATCAACATCCGACTCTGTCCAACCAATACACTTCCTATGCACCCAGACCCCACATGTGGCTGTGTTTTCACAGGCAAGCCATCTGCCATAGCGTTTATTATCTTTTTTTCGGTTGTAGACAGCATTGCAAATGGCACACTGATCTTGCTGCATACTAGCTGATAATGGTCTTTTAGTTTTAACATGATCTCTAGTACGCTTTCTAATGTTATATCTGTGAGGTGTGGTGGGTTTCAAAACTCCAGCAGTGAATGGTGTAGGGTCAGGGTATACTGAGGGGAGTCTAGTGGTACTGCAGGATCAGTGGGGACTGTGGGGGAGCCTGGGGGTATCACAGGATCAGGGGATACTGAGGGGGAGCCAAGGGATGAGACAGGATCAGAGGGGACTGTCAGGGAGTCTAGGGATGAGACAGGATCAGTGGGGACTGTCAGGGAGTCTAGGGATGAGAAGGCAGACGGGATCAGCGGGGACTGTCGGAGTCTAGGGATGGGAGACAGGATCAGAAGGAACTGTAAGGGAGTATAGGGGTGTGACAGGGTCACGGGGACGATGGGTGAGTCAGGGTGGGAGACGGGTCTGTAGGAACTGTGAGGGAGCCTGGGGGGTGTGACAGGATCAATCGACACGATGGGTGAGTCAGGGTGGGAGACAGGGTCTGTAGGAACTGTGAGGGAGCCTGGGGGTGTGACAGGATCAATGGACACGATGGGTGAGTCAGGGTGGGAGACAGGGTCTGTAGGAACTGTGAGGGAGCCTGGGGGTGTGACAGGATCAATGGACACGATGGGCGAGTCAGGGTGGAGACAGGGTCTGTAGGAACTGTGAGGGAGCCTGGGGGTGTGACAGGATCAATCGACACGATGGGTGAGTCAGGGTGGAAGACAGGTTCTGTAGGAACTGTTAGGGAGCCTGGGGGTGTGACAGGATCAATGGTCACGATGGGTGAGTCAGGGTGGGAGACAGGGTCTGAAGGGACTGTGAGAGAGTCAGGGGGTGAGAAAATATCAGCATGAGCTTTGGGGAAGTCAAAAGCTAACTTTGATGGATTAAGCCCAATTTGGATTTCGGTTACATTTTGGGGGTCTGGGCAGTGATGACCTCTTGTAACGACAAAATTACAGTCTCCAGAGCTGAGTTTGGTTGGAGTTGGAAAATCTACCAATGGCTTACCATCTTCAGTAAGCCTTTGATGGGAGCTTATGCTCTGCCTGTGATGGGTATACCAGGTCTCATCAGAACAATAAACCCATCTTTTATTGTTCTCGTCTATATATTCAACCAAAATTTTTTCCCCCACACCGCTGAACAAGTTCATAGGACTTAGTACATATGGTCCTCTTCCTCTCGTTCCTGCTCTTGCGACGTTCGGTACAATCAGAAATGTATGTCATAGGTATTTTACCTATGTGGTGTTTCCACGTTGGATCCCTGAAAGTTTAAATCATTGTTTTCAATATATTTCATTCCAAACAACAGAGACACAGAGAGAATATTTTACTCTGGATTCCATTTTCATGAAATATGGATCTGGATGATATATTGTTAAAGGCAGCATATGATTTGGCCAATAGAAACTCAATTATTAGCAGCATGTAGGATAAACACCATCATGGATGAATTTACAGATGAAGAATATTCTTAGGGCCACTGTCTACATTGCTATGGAAGTAATGGTAATAAAGCATAGTGAATTTCAATACAACCTGATCGGTGACCCGAGATTTGGTGAACAATCCATTCCATATCTGTAAAACCTTAATTATGCTAAAATGATAATGTTCATTACATATGTAATGATGCTCGTTTCCATCTGTGAAGCCTTAAATAATAGCCTAACATTCAATTAAAACAAGAACAAAACTTTTCAAAAACTCGAACAGAACAGGCGAACAAACTAACAAAAGTATGAAAACTTACTGCTGCGGTGTTTTGGGGGGCATTATGTGCACGATCAAACACCCGGTTGCTTTGTAATTCTATTTGAGAAGAACATTCATTTAAAAACAACTGTACACGTATATGAACACTCTCGATCAGACCCGGGTGGACAACAAGCGAGATTTGAAACAATCATGGTACAGCGTACTTCGATTGGAGTACGCAAATATCGGTTGTACAAATGGATTGACATGGGGTGTGATGTTATCATCCATAAGTCACAAATATGCCATACAATTTTCACGAAACTATATTTCATATAATCTAGACAAACTATGCTCCGCAAAAAGTAAGTTTTTAACTTTGCCAAACTGATACAAAATGATTCTTGCCTCATTATCTTCAGGAAAGTCACGCGATAGCAGCCGTACTCAAGTTTAAAAACGACTATGAAAGCCTTCTCGTGCACGTGCAACGCTAAACATGGTCCCAAATCGAGGCTATGACAACTAAGGGGGTTCGAGGTACATACTTCCTTCTGCGGTCGTCTTTGACCTGTTTAGCGAAGTAATGATTGAAAGTGTGGCAATTGTGATGAAGTTATGCATTCGCCGAATTCGTGTTACGCAAAACAAGAGTATTCATTAGCTTTGGTTGGTAATTTGATTAAACGGGAATCTGAGTCCTCTATTCCCTTTTACTTGGGGTGCATTGAGCCTGTTGTCCTAACAAGACAAATGTGTTCTTTTTTATTCGAATGCGGAAGTCAGCGAAACACAAAGATAAATTATTTTAGCACACGGCTCTGAAATCCCCTGCGGTTCATTTTGCAAAATAAGTCCCATGATAGGAGTTCAAGTTTCAGAAAAATAAAACGGATCGATGAAGTGGCCAAGTTGTTTGCGCAAAATTACTCTATTATGATTGTGGCAATTGTTGCCCACGAAACGCGACCCATTGTGTCCCCCCAAAACGTAATGCACATTTTCTGCATTTGTATGTGCGCACGTGGCCTGCATTCAATATTTGTGCATTGTTTGACGTCATTTGATCAGAATGCCATGCGGAACCGAGCCATCTTGGCCCAGCAGTGCTAGAGGATAGCCCCTCAGCCCCAGACGAAATTATTGCCATCTCTCGGCTCCATGCGCAAGGGCTTCAATCACTATAACATTTTCATGGAGTAGTGGCAGTTGGATGTACGGTTTCTTATTCAACACGTGTTTTGGGTTGCAAGAGTTGTGCAGCAAATAGTTACGCGAGTCAGTCGGCTTGTAAAACCTAATGAGTTGTTTTGCATCCACAGCATGCCTCTGATGAATGTCGCAATCATAGCTTGCCGACTCATTGTCTTTGAAATCACATGGAACAATTGAAATGCCTAAGTGTTAACAAAAACGCTAACTCGCTGTTGTACACTATGTGTGAATTATAGCCATTCAAGGACAGATGGTGTTTTGTTGTGTGTTTACCCTGTTTTTCGACTGTCGGTGGGCCGAAACAAAGTACATGTTGGAGAGAGTAGCGGTGATCGGCAACAGCGAAGCCTCTTTTATGAGAAACAAGTGACCACAGACGACGAATATAAAGATTTTCATGATAAGCGCATCACAAGCAAAGAAAAGCCTTCTGTTCATGTCCTAGAGCCTGTGTATGTGAACCCGTGTTCTTACGAGTCTGTTGCTACAGTGCTTAAAAAACATTGGACAAAAAGTTGGAGTGTCAAAATATGGTGGAACGCGCCAATGGGTTGTGGTAGTTTGTGATGGTGTGCCATACAATTTGTGCCGTCGTTTACTTTGCTCAATGCATGTATGCTCCATATGCAAGGAAACATTTGATGGGAAAGCTGCATGTGTCCAGCACCACACTATGAGTCACCCAAATGAAGAGGCAAGCTACGAGACAGAGTTTGATTGGGTTCTGTTGCAACCTGGCATGGGCCATATCGAGATGAACATGGTCAAAGGGGTTGTGGAGTTGGGGTGGGAGGTTTTCTGGAAGAATCTTGCCATATGCCTCAACTTCCGCTCTGAAGCAGCTCTCAATTGTGCAAAAAAGGTCACTGATCACCATAAAGGTTGGACTATGTGTAGAATTGCACGCAAGGCCATCACTCAAGAACTTATTGTGCCTTTCGTCAGACATGAACTTTTGAGCCCAAGTCCAGACTTATCTGCATCAAAATTTTTCAAGTTCACTATGACATCATCCAACCCAAACTATGCATTTATGTGTGATTTTACCTTTGAACTTTTAGATGCACTATTTATATCCCACAGTTCATTGAAGCAGGCCGTGGTAAATTTGCCAAGCTCTGGTCAGGACGACATCATCCATTATACAGGAAACTGGAAATGGCTGACACAATCAGTGTCTTTCATCCAAGAGTCCTCATCAATTAACTTGTCAGACAAACCCAACTGTGGGGAAGGGGCCGATTTTCGGCTAGAAGAAGTGAACAGACAAGTACAGAAATGGCTACCTAATGTACCATCCACCAAGGACTGGCAAATTGCATGCTCTAATTTTGATCAACTTACCCTACTAAGAGAGACGATTTTCAAACAGATGGAAATAAAAGACCCCAAACGTCAAGAGAGCAAATATGTACAGAACATCGACAGCGAGGTAGAGGCCTTTAGGACACAGCTAAGAAAGGAGTACCTCCTCCACCCTGGAAAAGAACAGGTGCATGTCAGTTTAGATGGACAGCCTCTTGATGTTGATTTGAAAAACTTTTGTAGTCTTTCAAGGGAACGGGCCAAATACATGGAGTCATTCATAAATCATGAAGCCGAGGCCGAAAACAAAAAGGCTGCACCACCATCATTTAAGGAATTTCCAGCGTTTGTCACCCCAGAGGAAAGAAAACGCTACATGGTTGTAGAAAACCAAACCATATCAGAATTGAAAGTGATAGTTACAGAAAATATGCAAATGCTTATCGATGAAGATGTGCGGGAGGTTATGGAGGCTATGTGGAATGAACTGAACAAGTCCAAAAACCGACCAACAAAGACCAAGATACTTAACTTTTATCATGAATTGAAAATGTATGTGAATGACCAAAAAACTGGCTTGGATAGCAATGACACTGATGAGGATTGTTAATGTCATATCTGCTTATCCAACTGTTAGTAGAATCCTCACCAATCCTAGTTTTGTGTACCCATTGTTTTGGTTTTAAAAATCCTCGTGATTTGCTTAGGACTGTGTCAATGATGTGTTTGTATACATGTACTAGTCGTAACTTGGAATAGAAACTTTTATCTAATCATGTTATTGTCAACCGGCTGAAAGTAGCACATAAATGCATATGTTTGTGGAATGCAAGTTCTTTGTATGCTTTGCTGTTTTCAAGTTAACACAGTTTATGGTATAACAGTTTATAAAAATAGAAATATTTATTCACAGAGACACTTTCTTGTGACCAATCCAAAAACAAAACTCAGACAGAATAATATGCACTTGCAACACATGACAGCTCATGAGATATAAATAAATACTGCTACCCCAAGAAAATCAGTATATGAAGTTTAAACACATGACAGCTTATGGAATATTCACAAACCCTGCAGCTCATGACCGACCAATCAAACAAAATTAATCTGTACATATGCTACAAAAGTAAGTTTTTTATCCTCATCCGACTCTGTCCAACCAATACACTTCGTATGCACCCAGACCCCACATGTGGCTGTGTTTTCACAGGCAAGCCATCTGCCATAGCGTTTATTATCTTTTTTTCGGTTGTAGACAGCATTGCAAATGGCGCACTGATCTTGCTGCATACTAGCTGATAATGGTCTTTTAGTTTTTTAACATGATCTCTAATACGCTTTCTAATGTTATATCTGTGAGGTGTGGTGGGTTTCAAAACTCCAGCAGTGAATGGTGTAGGGTCAGGGTATACTGAGGGGGAGTCTAGTGGTATGGCAGGATCAGTGGGGACTGTGGGGGAGCCTGGGGGTATCACAGGATCAGGGGATACTGAGGGGGAGCCAAGGGATGAGACAGGATCAGAGGGGACTGTCAGGGAGTGTAGGGATGAGGCAGGATCAGTGGGTACTGTGAGGGAGTCTAGGGGGAAGGCAGGGTCGACGGGGACCGTGGGGAGTCAGGGATGGGAGACGGGATCTGAAGGAACTGTGAGGGAGCCTGGGGGGAAGACAGGATCAATGGACACGATGGGTGAGTCAGGGTGGGAGACAGGGTCTGTAGGAACTGTGAGGGAGCCTGGGGGTGTGACAGGATCAATCGACACGATGGGTGAGTCAGGGTGGGAGACAGGGTCTGTAGGAACTGTGAGGGAGCCTGGGGGTGTGACAGGATCAATGGACACGATGGGTGAGTCAGGGTGGGAGACAGGGTCTGAAGGAACTGTGAGGGAGCCTGGGGGTGTGACAGGATCAATGGACACGATGGGCGAGTCAGGGTGGAAGACAGGTTCTGTAGGAACTGTTAGGGAGCCTGGGGGTGTGACAGGATCAATCGACACGATGGGTGAGTCAGGGTGGGAGACAGGTTCTGTAGGAACTGTTAGGGAGCCTGGGGTGTGACAGGATCAATGGTCACGATGGGTGAGTCAGGGTGGGAGACAGGGTCTGAAGGGACTGTGAGAGAGTCAGGGGGTGAGAAAATATCAGCATGAGCTTTGGGGAAGTCAAAAGCTAACTTTGATGGATTAAGCCCAATTTGGATTTCGGTTACATTTTGGGGGTCTGGGCAGTGATGACCTCTTGTAACGACAAAATTACAGTCTCCAGAGCTGAGTTTGGTTGGAGTTGGAAAATCTACCAATGGCTTACCATCTTCAGTAAGCCTTTGATGGGAGCTTATGCTCTGCCTGTGATGGGTATACCAAGTCTCATCAGAACAATAAACCCATCTTTTATTGTTCTCGTCTATATATTCAACCAAAATTTTTCCCCCACACCGCTGAACAAGTTCATAGGACTTAGTACATATGGTCCTCTTCCTCTCGTTCCTGCTCTTGCGACGTTCGGTACAATCAGAAATGTATGTCATAGGTATTTTACCTATGTGGTGTTTCCACGTTGGATCCCTGAAAGTTTAAATCATTGTTTTCAATATATTTCATTCCAAACAACAGAGACACAGAGAGAATATTTTACTCTGGATTCCATTTTCATGAAATATGGATCTGGATGATATATTGTTAAAGGCAGCATATGATTTGGCCAATAGAAACTCAATTATTAGCAGCATGTAGGATAAACACCATCATGAATTTTACAGATGAAGAATATTCTTAGGGCCACTGTCTACATTGCTATGGAAGTAATGGTAATAAAGCATAGTGAATTTCAATACAACCTGATCGGTGACCCGAGATTTGGTGAACAATCCATTCCATATCTGTAAAACCTTAATTATGCTAAAATGATAATGTTCATTACATATGTAATGATGCTCGTTTCCATCTGTGAAGCCTTAAATAATAGCCTAACATTCAATTAAAACAAGAACAAAACTTTTCAAAAACTCGAACAGAACAGGCGAACAAACTAACAAAAGTATGAAAAACTTACTGCTGCGGTGTTTTTGGGGGGCATTATGTGCACGATCAAACACCCGGTTGCTTTGTTCTTCTATTTGAGAAGAACATTCATTTAAAAAACAACTGTACACGTATATGAACACTCTCGATCAGACCCGGGTGGACAACAAGCGAGATTTGAAACAATCATGGTACAGCGTACTTCGATTGGAGTACGCAAATATCGGTTGTACAAATGGATTGACATGGGGTGTGATGTTATCATCCATAAGTCACAAATATGCCATACAATTTTCACGAAACTATATTTCATATAATCTAGACAAACTATGCTCCGCAAAAAGTAAGTTTTTAACTTTGCCAAACTGATACAAAATGATTCTTGCCTCATTAATCTTCAGGAAAGTCACGCGATAGCAGCCGTACTCAAGTTTAAAAACGACTATGAAAGCCTTCTCGTGCACGTGCAACGCTAAACATGGTCCCAAATCGAGGCTATGACAACTAAGGGGGTTTCCACGATTTTACCCAACCAAATCTCAGTAAATGATGTCACAATTTGCAAAACAGTTGAGAAAATTAATGTTTATGTATGCATACTTCAAACCAAGTACGCCGTACTAGGAACGAGGTACGTACCTCGATCGAGGTACATACTTCCTTCTGCGGTCGTCTTTGACCTGTTTAGCGAAGTAATGATTGAAAGTGTGGCAATTGTGATGAAGTTATGCATTCGCCGAATTCGTGTTACGCAAAACAAGAGTATTCATTAGCTTTGGTTGGTAATTTGATTAAACGGGAATCTGAGTCCTCTATTCCCTTTTACTTGGGGTGCATTGAGCCTGTTGTCCTAACAAGACAAATGTGTTCTTTTTTATTCGAATGCGGAAGTCAGCGAAACACAAAGATAAATTATTTTAGCACACGGCTCTGAAATCCCCTGCGGTTTCATTTTGCAAAATAAGTCCCATGATAGGAGTTCAAGTTTCAGAAAAATAAAACGGATCGATGAAGTGGCCAAGTTGTTTGCGCAAAATTACTCTATTATGATTGTGGCAATTGTTGCCCACGAAACGCGACCCATTGTGTCCCCCCAAAACGTAATGCACATTTTCTGCATTTGTATGTGCGCACGTGGCCTGCATTCAATATTTGTGCATTGTTTGACGTCATTTGATCAGAATGCCATGCGAACCGAGCCATCTTGGCCCAGCAGTGCTAGAGGATAGCCCCTCAGCCCCAGACGAAATTATTGCCATCTCTCGGCTCCATGCGCAAGGGCTTCAATCACTATAACATTTTCCATGGAGTAGTGGCAGTTGGATGTACGGTTTCTTATTCAACACGTGTTTTGGGTTGCAAGAGTTGTGCAGCAAATAGTTACGCGAGTCAGTCGGCTTGTAAAACCTAATGAGTTGTTTTGCATCCACAGCATGCCTCTGATGAATGTCGCAATCATAGCTTGCCGACTCATTGTCTTTGAAATCACATGGAACAATTGAAATGCCTAAGTGTTAACAAAACGCTACTCGCTGTTGTACACTATGTGAATTATAGCCATTCAAGGACAGATGGTTTTTGTTGTGTGTTTACCTGTTTTTCGACTGTCGGTGGGCCGAAACACTTTAATCATTCATGTGCTACGGGCTCTTAGCCTAGCACAGCCAGTTAACGGTCATCGCTGTTAAGTAATGCCACCATCATAACAGCTTCCACAGCTAGCGTAAGGCGTGTACAATTGTTGCTTACGGGGTATCAAATAAATTGGTGAGAGATATATTAAGAGAAAGAGACAGACAGATAGAGAGGGATATAGGTAAAGATATAGAGAGACAGCTAGAGAGGGAGAGAACCGGATTAAGAGAGAGAGAAAGAGAAAGATAGGCAAAAACCCGAGAGATTGTGAGTGTATATAGATAGATATGTAGAGAGAGGGAGAGGTATAGAGAAATATAGATAGACAGAGAGGGATATAATCTACAGAGTGCTTAAATGTGTATATATATATAGATATATATATATATATATATATAGATATATATATATATATATATATATATATATATAGATATATATATATATATATATATATATATATATATATATATATATATATATATATATATATATATATATATATATATATATATATATATATATTTATCTCTGTGGGGGTGTATATGTATAAATATATATATATATATATATATAGATATATAAATATATATATACATATGTGGATATATATATGTATATATATATATATATCTATATTATATATATATATATATATATATATATATATATATATATATATATATATATATATATATATGTATATAGTGAGAGATCGCTAGAGTTAGAAAGATAATAATTGAGCGAGTGAGTAATTGAGTGGGCGCATAATGAGTTCTTGAGTGAATAAGAGCGTGAGTGGAAGAGTGAGTGGGTGAGTGAGTGATTGAGTGAGTGAGTGAGTGGGTGAGTGAGTGAGTGGCTGAGAGAGTGGGTGAGTGAGTGATTGAGTGAGCGCTGAATGACTTCTTGAGTGAATAAGAGCGTGAGTGAAGAGTGAAGGGAGGGGGTTAGTTGGTGAGAGAGTGAGAGTGAGTGAGTGAGGGAAGGAGGAAGGGAGTGAGTGAGTGAGGAGAGTGAGTGAGTGAGTGAGTGAGTGAGTGAGTGAGGGAGGGAGGGAGGGAGGGAGGGAGTGAGTGAGTGAGTGAGGGAGGGAGGGAGGGAGGGAGGGAGGGAGGGAGGGAGTTAGGGAGGGAAAAAACCGACAAGCCAGTGTCTGGCGGTCCTTTATGCATGTGACTGGGTTTTTTTATGCCTATTCAGTTTCTGTGCTTGATGAATCTGTTCCAATTGATGCGCTATAAATACCGTTTGCGCAATTTCATACTTAGGGTGCAATTTTGAAACATTGCTGTGGCAAAACGGACGGTACCAAGGCATCAACTTACATATTGCGGATGTGAATGGCAATGATAGAAAATTAACCACAGTTGGAGCTCATGTTATGGTCATATTGTGTATTCAATACAAACCATAGGATCCAAAATGGTATATCAGGCTGTTTTGATGTGTCATTACTTACAGGATATCCGGGAGCTAACCATAGATATCCAACATAATCTGACGCTAAACTGGGCCTTGTCGCCCGTTTGCAGGTCGCCCTGTCATAGGACAGGAATAACATCCTTAAATTGATATCCTTTGTGCATTAGTCAAGGCCACCCATTTGACTTGAAAGAGATCAAGTTACAATAAAGGTCCCATGATTCAGATTCGCGGGTGGACTTTCGTGAATGCGTAATAATGTTTACATGACAGACAAACGGCAGCGATGGGGAGTGTGGACGTGTTTCTGTACCTTCTTGTCATGGTAACGTTGGCGGGAGGGACACAACCATGTCCCGTGGAGTGCAGCTGCTCAGCAGAATCCAATCCTGACATGGCAACGTGTCTTGTGAACGGAACCATCGACTTTCTCGCTAACTTGTCTTCAAGCATCACCCACCTTAAAATCGTTTTGCCAGGTCCCACATCGGACACTGAAGTTATCCTTAATCCGGATTTCAACCACTTGTACAATCTCCGAGTACTTCTCTACGAAAATGAAAACTCTAGGATGTATTCGTTGGCATACCTCATGGTGATTGGAGGAAGGAGTTTGAGTAACTGCACAAGCTCGACAACAGTCGCTAGCACGGCGCATGCGCGGTATGAACCGGACGCGTTTTACAATAACAGCCAGTTGACTCATCTCCACTTTGAAAACACAGCCATGAATTGGCAAGAAGTGGCCTCCCTCAGCAACACAAGCTTGTCACGACTAAGTCAACTCCGCACCCTCATAATCTCAAATCTTGGACTAAATTCCACGTTTAATGAAACGGCATTGTTCAAGCCTAACAAGTACTTTGGATCCCTATCAAATATTTCTATTCAGAGTTTGAGTCTATCCAATAACGCCATTCACACGTTGGATACCGATTTTTCTTCTTCATTCCCTCACCTGCAATATTTGGATATGCGGTACAATATGTTACCGTGGCCCATCGAGCGAACTGCGTATATTTTAACCCTTAGCCTCAATGCATACGTGCCAAATATTGATTACTCCAACCAAGGTAGGTGCAGATATAATACGCCAAGACTCCGTTTTGAAGATTATTCCAAATCTCCTGAGAGCAAGATTACACCCACGACATGGCAGGAACCTTTGAGGGCGATAACAGGGCCACGAGTACCACCCGCAAATGATTGTTTTCTAGGTTTTCCCCTACCGTTAATGAATATTGAATATTTACGAATCTCTGATGTAGCGCTGAATCCTGGGGTATACAGCAGAGGGTTATTTGATCAACCTAACATCTGTTTCTCTACACCAAACAATATAACCTATTTTGACGCGTCGGCTAATACACCCTGGATGGAGAAACTCACGAATATTACACGAAATATAATGGTGTTTGGATTAGATCAATTGCAGACATTAAATGTTCAAGACTGTGCACTCAAAAACTTTGCATATAATTTTTTGGATGCACTACCGAGTTTGAAAAATTTAATTATGGGCAGGAACAACCTTGGGAAATTGGTTGAAGCTTGGGATTTTCATCTTACCAACGCAACCCTCTTGGAAGTGCTGGACTTTTCAAACAACCGTATATCGAAGATCCCATCTAACTCGTCTCTTCAATGGCTGACGAGCCTGACCCATCTGAACATGAGTGGTAACAATTTGTCAACTTGGGCGGTTAATCTATCACGACTTGTCGACCTTCAGTTGTTAAACCTTAGTGACAACTTCTTAATGACCCTATCACCGGAGGTACAAGACGAACTTGATGCACTTTATAAGGTACAGAGGACCAGGCTCAACTCGGGACTCATTACACTGGACCTCACAGACAACCCACTCTCCTGTATTTGCTCGGATATTGACTTCGTAGAATGGTTCCTAAATACACAGGTTGGCTTTCATGGCCGCGAGCATTATGTGTGCACGCATCCCAGAGATGGCCCAGTATTCATGTCATCTATAGACCTAGACGAGTTAAACTCTTATTGTAGCAAGACTCGAACAACAGCCATCATTTTATCAGCGACCATGTCTGCCCTCGGAACGGCTATTATCGCCGGCTTCGTCGCTCTCTACTGCAAGCGATGGCACCTTCGATATTGGTGGTACGTCACTCAGAAAGGCTGGCACAGGCTTCAGGGCGCACAACACCGACACGAGTATGATTTTGACGTGTTTATTGCCCACAGCAACGAGGATGCTGACTGGGTATTAGGTCCAATGCTTCATGAGCTAGAAACCAAACACGGCTTACGACTCTGTATCTACGAACGAGATATCCTGCCAGGAGAAGTGTTAGTGGAAGCCATCTGTGACGGTGTTGAACGATCACGCCATACACTCCTCGTCCTGTCTCCCAACTTTGTCGCCAGTAACTGGTGCATATTCGAGATGCACATAGCCCATACACAGCTGGCTGAACACGGCAAGGATGTCATTGTGTCTGTCGTTCTGAAAACGCTGCCGGAAGTCGCAATGCATAAGACACTCTTTAAGGTTTTGATGAAAAAAGTATATATTGAATGGACGGAAGACGAGGTCGGTCAGAAACTCTTCTGGGCGAAGTTAGCTAGCGTTCTCGGGGCCGATATCGACGAGGATCGTCAGCATGGTGTCCCATCATTACCTCGTGATGATCACAATGCTGACATCAGTGTAGAACCCTAATTAATTAATATTAGTTAAAGGGTAATGTCATGTTAACTAGGGTCATTCAGAAGAAGTGTATATGTTTTTAAAATGAAAGAGTATTTAGAATTGTGTTACAAATTATGTATAAATGGGGAAGTTGCTGCCTTATAGCCTGTACAAGCCTTGCAATTTTCACAACATAATAAAGGAATCTGTCATATTAACAAGGGTCATTTAGAAGAAGTATATATGTCTACAACTATTCAAGTGCAGGCATTGAATTCGTATTTATTATATCATTACATATAATTCGAAAGTTTATTTAGAAGCGTATAACAAATTGAATATAAAAAGGGAAGTTGCTGCATGGTGGATACATAATACACTGCTAACTAACACCCGTTTAGCCTGTACCTTGCAATTGTCACAACATAATATTGATATTGTTGGATCATAATAAAGCATTCAAAATAACAATATGAGATAATAACAATATGTACTTTAGCTATTCTAGAAATATATATTAAAAAAGTTTGAATGGTTGACTTAAGCATTGATAGTGAATCCAGTGTCATAGGTCATAACATTAAAAGACGCTTCGTTATGATGTGCACATATTCTTAACCACTTTTACACCTAACGTTATGAAAACATTTCAAGCCAACACTTGACATACCATTAAACATCGAAACTTTCATAATTCAAGATGATAACATCAGCACACCAAACATTGGATATGTGCTAAAATACGTATATTGAGAATCCTCAATTAACCAGATAGCCTATAGCCTTTTCAATAGCGGACATCGCCTACTGATCGGCTGATGCTGTGAAAGTTCAGCATACAATTATGTGATACATGAAAAGAAACGGATGGGGCCTAACTTTCGTTGAAACATAGCGAAAATATATTCCTTTTTTACACAAATCCAAGACGTAAAGAAATCAGTGCATCAATCAAATAGCATGTTAAATGGCATTCGTTTTTATATTTCGTGCACATTTCCCAGAATATTCGATGATTTTGGCTAAAGAAATATGCAATCGTCTGGGAATCAGGAAATCATCATCATTTCAAAAACAAGATGAGGAATAGCGTGAATCTGAAGAGCAACAGGTACATGTTATGCAATGTAACAACTTGAATGATTCAGAGCTTAATTTAAGTCTCACTATTACCTTTTCAAAGGTTATTGATTAATAGCTAATCGTACTTTAACCACCCTGTGAGGCAGCATATTGTAAAGTTGGGCATTGACGTCTCGACCTTCCCGAATGTTCTTGTGTAACGGCCGGCAATTGCGGTCCATCCTTGTTAGTACAAGGTGAAAAGTTACTCAACTCTTAACGCTGGCGTCAATGTCCTACTTTATCATAAATTAGTGAAAAGCGTGAGATACTCCACCGATGGCGTGTCGAGGAGTATTTGGCGAGTAAAATCACGCCGAAATCCCTCTAATGTAGCCGCCCCTATATTGTTCGATTTCACCCTGGTCGTATAGGACAATTATTTCCAAAATCATAATTTTGTCATAAAACATCCAGGTGCAAAACTGTGACGCATATAGGTTGGCCCCATGCCAAGTTGAAATCCTTCATAAGGAGCTCCCTTCTGGAGCTCCTCACTCACTCCTCCAGACTCACTCACTCCTCCGGACTCACTCAACCACCATCTTGAAGGAAACGTACAGAGTGCAGTCATTTGTTTAGAGTTCGGATTATATTTGGAAACGTGATACGAAACTTGAATTGGAAACCTCAAGATTAATTGAAGGACTTGGAACTAATAAAAATTACTCTGTGCCCAGCCAGACTCGATCTAAGAATTTGTAAAGATTAACTCTCAACAAGAGTGAGACATCAATTTTACAACTGGCGACCCGAACGAGACTATTTAAGTAAGTAGGAATCAACAACAATATCATGAATATACCCAGGCCTTCATTGCCACGGAAACCCGGGCAATGGAGAAACGCACCGCACGTGAAGAGCAGGATCACCAGCGTCAAGTCAATGCCACTGCATAGAACCGTTAGCGAGAAATTGTGAAGGAGCAGACACGACGCGTTGCGGTATGTGAAGGTTCATCCCCTCTTGCTGTGAGAGAATGGATCACGGAGGTAGAGCTTTCTAACCCGCTGGTTCAAAACCTAAGAGGAGCCATCATCAAGATCGCCGCCGGAGCTGGAACGGTACCTCAGCCTTCAGGACGACCGCGAAGCGACTCCCTGGCCTCCTCAACGTGACCACCTTCGAGTTTCATTCTTATCTGTCAATGAGAATGAACAGCTCCACAATGAATTCGAGCATTTAAAGCAGACGACGTACGAAACAGTTGAGAGCTTCAATCGCCGCTTCCGGGAGGCCGCCGACGCCGCGTACCCAGATAAGAGGAATGCCGACCAAAATTGCATTCTCCTCCGCGCCTATGGTAAGGGATTGAAAGACAGCAGCATCGTAAAGAGGATGTTGGAAAGTGGTCCTTCTAACACCCTGCATGAAGCGATGGCCCTCTTGTCTAATTATGCGGGAGCAAAGGGCGCGTACGAGCGACTGGGTAGGACAGAGGAAGTAATGGAGGTAAGCGTCATTCAGGAGGCTATGATTGGTTACGTCAACACCAATGACCAGCTCTTGAAAAATGTTGAGGACCTCGCTAAACGCCTCGACAAGATGTCGTCTAAAATAACAAAAATAGAAATTGGATACTGATCGGAATGCCCTACGAATACCAGGAAACAACAGCGGCAAAGTTCGTCATGGACACCCGATGGACTCCCCATTTGCTTTGAATGTGACCAACACGGTCACATGGGCAAGGATTGCTTCATGCGCAAGCTTGCCGCAACTTCACACATGCCCCGCCATGAACAGCCTCCAAAAAACGTGCAAGGTGCGTCGCGACGATAAGTGATGGACGCTCGTGGGTACCTTTGGAGCTTCACAATGTCACATGCGAGGCTCTCATTGATACCGGTGCCTCGTCTACTCTATTACGTCGTGACGTATTTGATCACATAATAGCCTCCACTAAACGAATCAAGTTGTTAAAAACATCTTGTGAACTCATATCCGTCACTGGACAAAAAATAACTGTTCATGGACAAACCGAACTCAGTGTTAATGATGTAGTACCTATTAACTTTCTTATAATCGACGGAATGCCACACCAATGCATTCTCTGTGATGACGCAATTCGCCGGGAGAAAGGTGACATTGATTATGGACGCAACGTATTGACGTGGTTTGACACCCAAAGGCCGCTTCGTCCCGTGTGTCAGAAGTCAGCGGTATTTGCCGCCACATTATCTGTCTTGCCAAAAGTGGGCAACGAGCCAATCGCCCTGGTTGTGAAGGCAAACAGAGACGTCTTCTCAGACAAAACGGAACCAACCGGCACTTGCCGAATGACACCCATGAAAATCCACACGACCTCACCGCCAATAAAACAAGCAGCGTACAGAACTGTTTTGACCAAACGCAAAATCGTAAGTGACTGCATAGACGAATTATTAACAGAAGGCATAATTGGACCAAGCATGTCACCATGGGCCTCGCCAATCACTCTAGTCCCCAAGAAAGATGGCTTGATACGATTTTGCATGGACTACAGAAAATTGAACAGCGTCACAGTCAAAGACATATACCCCTTACCCCTCATTTAGGATATTTTTGACCAGGTTGGCGGAAGTTCAGTATTTAGTACCCTAGACCTCAAATCGGGCTACCATCAGATACCAGTGTCGAAGTAAGATATAGAGAAAACAGCTATTCTTTGTCATCGTGGTCTGTACGAATTCACGCGCATGCCATTTGGTCTCGCCACCATACCAGCGACATTCTAGCGTATGATGGATTACGTGCTGGAAGGCCTCATTGGACGTTGTAATGGTTTATTTGGACGACATTGTAGTATATTCCCGTACCGAAGCAGAACATCTTGAGCACCTTCAAGTAGTCTTCGACCGTCTGCGTGAAGCTGGACTAAAATTAAAACCTGCAAAATGCAATTTTGGACTTGATGAAGTTAAATTATTGGCCTTTACTGTGTCAGCAAAGGGTATTACCACCGACCCGGACAATATACTGTCACACGAGTCAGATGTCAAGTCGTTTGGCTTCGTCATCAAACAAGCGGCAAGACCAAGGTTGTAAATTGCTGTAAAGTTAAAATTGTGGACCCTAACATTATATGGGATGACGTAAATCCCCGCCCTGTGAGGAACTCTCGTCGGTCTGCTATAGCTGAGAGAACCGTTGACCCCGCCCCAGTTCCTTCCGCAGTCAGCGTGATTGAGGACCCTCCAGCAACCCCCATAAAACCTATAAGCCCAGATCCTCCGGCAGCCCGCCAGAGTCTACCTAAGAAAAGGCGAAGAGTAGACAACGGAGAGCACTCAAGTCCTGTTCCCGACAACTCAGCTAACAACGACCGGCGATAAAACTTGAGAAAACGAAACTTAGAGCACGCAGCCTCCGACGTTGAACAGAAGCGGGCACGCATTAACGCAATATGCTGCGTGCGAACCTTCTTTACATCCTCCTTCTAATCAATTTAGATGGAATACAGACATCAACAATTATTGACAGTGTACCTGCCGGTATTCTAGTTACCGGCGGGAAAGGCTTGCGCGCTCAGGTAGCGCAATGGAACGTCATTGTTTCCTTGGAAGGACCCCCAAGGTTTTTCGAGATGGCGCTCCCTGATCTCGCAGATCTGAAATGCTGTCGATACTTTCACCACCATCAACCACCTCAATAGTACCTTACCATCATGGGATTACAGGCTCGCAGTACTCGAGGACCTCCCACGTCTCCGAAAGAAGAGAGGTGCATTGGACTTAATTGGCCATGTTAGCAAATGTTTGTTCGGCACAGCAGCAGAGGAAGATGCAGAGGAGTGCAAAGCGATGATACGGAAAGCCCGCACTGAGCGTCAAGCCATCTCTCATTTCGTGGGTACTCTCACAACGGTTGTCAACAAGTCTTACGAGGCAATCGACGAGAACAGACAGCAAATCACGGAATTGGGGAACGTCATCGAAGACATAACAGTGCAGGTCGACCGTATTATCGCCGAGACTCAGGAAGTAAAGGACCATGTGCGAGGGTTAGAATCGGCCTTGCATTTGGAGAGGATGATAGCTGCCGTTGAACTTTACAGGGAAATGTACCTGCGAGCCCGTGACAAATAGTTGCGACAACCCGCTTCATTGGAGTTGGATTGGCTAACAGAGGAACTTCTCCCTTGGGATAAACTGGAGAAAATTCTGTTTGGAGATGCCCACCGGTACGGACCATTATCTGATATCGCCTTTTATTACAAACACGTCACCTTACAAGTCATCTGGGGGAAAGAAGATGTCCTCATCTACCGAGCTCAGCTCCCATTGGTTGATTCAGTAAAGTATTTGTATTACCGCATCTCCACTTGGCCACTTCCCTATTATAATTCCTGTTACTCTGCCCAGATTCAAACTGTGGGAGAGGTCGGATTTGACACCACAAGGGGAGGGATATTCCAGCCACATGCATGCATCGGAAAGGATCCGGTAGTGTGTCGGACCGGACGAAACAAGAATGTTGTGTCCCCGGGGATTGCTTACGGGAGAACAGCGACAGCGCGAGGCGTGCACGGTTACTCTAAAGAAAAGTGAACCGACAACTCAATTAGCGGAACTTGAACAAAGCGACTTTATTATTGTCACCTGGGGTGATCAGTATTCAATCAGGGGCGTTGCCAGGGTGATTTGGTTGGGGGGTGTAACTAAAGTTTTGCCGACTGCGGGATGACTATCTAAGCGTAGCGCCACCATAGGTTGGCGCGGAACATTCAACTTGCCGACTGGACATGATTTTCTGACTGTGAAGCGGACTGTCAGTTTGAATGGGGGGGGGGGGGGGGTGTCACACCTATTGTACGGTAATGATCAGGACACCCATCACTCGGACTTCCAAATTCATAAAATAATGTCATTTTCAACTGTTTCTATTGTTGTAGTGATTTCTATTGTGTTGGGTATTTTGAATTGTAGGTGGCGCCGTGCGCGAATTCTAAGGTATCGTTGTGAATCGGCCACTGATGAAATGGTAATGTTCAAAATTTAAAGTATAGAACCCACCACCGACAAAGCTTTAGACGAATAATGTAATCATGTAGATGTTTATTTCATTGTGTGTTTGATAAATGTCTAGGATATTCTATGTAAAGAGTATATTGATAGCGTTCGTATTTGCATCTGCATATTTTTTTATTTTGTCGTAAGCTTTTTGTTTGCATATACAGTGAGGTACCTATATTTGATGGCATAACATATTATGTGTTTTAGATTTGTCAAGACGAAACACTGCTACTTTATCGGATGTTTATTGTGCATTAGTGAAGAATTGTTAGTAATATTAGATTAGTTTAATGATACATTTAACTGAAAAGTGGGGGACGAATGTAAAGTTGGGCATTGACGTCTCGACATTCACAAATGTTCTTGTGTAACGGCCGGCAATTGCGGTCCGTCCTTGTGAGTACAAGGTGGCAAGTTACTCAACTCTTAATGCTGACGCCAATGTCCTACTTTATCATAAATTAGTGAAAAACGTGAGATACTCCACCGAAGGCGTGTCAAGGAGTATTTGGCGAGTAATATCACGCCGAAATCCCTCTAATGTAGCCGCCCCTATATTGTTCGATTTCGCCCTGGTCGTAAAGGACAATTATTTCCAAAATCACAATTTTGTCATAAAACTTTCAGGTGCGAAACTGTGACGCGAAACTGTGACGCGTATAGGTTGGCCCCATGCCAAGTTGAAATCCTTCATAAGGAGCTCCCTTCTGGAACTCCTCACTCACTCCTCCGGACTCACTCACTCCTCACCCACCATCTTGAAGGAAACGTACAGAGTGCAGTCATTGGTTTAGAGTTCGGATTATATTTGGAAATGTGATACGAAACTTGAATTGGAAACCTGAACATTAATTGAAGGACTTGGAACTAATAACAATTACTCTGTGGCAAACTCTCGATTGAATTTTATTGAACATCATCAAGACGAGGAGTACAATTGCCCCGCGGACTCGATCTAAGAATTTGTAAAGATTAACTCTCAATAAGAGGGAGACATCAATTTTACAATATGACACATTCCTGCCGTTAACCTCTTCAGCAATGGTACCTTCCATTTAAGTCGATAAACTGCCTATAAAACGTTAGACTATGTCAGAAATTCTAATCCTCGCATATCAAGTGGCTAGCTTCGATAACTGAATGTAGTGATTAATTAAGGGATGTTGTCCCCAAAGGGCACCCAACATAAAATGTTGGCCAGGTGGACCTGTATACAATGCAATGTGTCCCCATATACCTCTCTATTAGCACCAATAGGTCAATGACAATGGGTTCAATTAAGACTAGAGTACCAGCACACGAGCAAAAACCATCATTCTGGTATCATTACGTCGTACAATCATAGTGTCCAACCAAATAATACTCAAAAACACGACATCGTCGTTTATTGCTGTGATGATTTGGTCATTTGCTTCTTTAGTATATTAAATAATGGGCTACAATTCAAAGGATAAAGAGTTTAGATCATAATGGGCCAATAATTTAAGGTCTGTATCACTCTTGTCAGAAAGTAGTCCGTGAGTAAACATGTCAATCGAACACATAATGAATGATCGGTTCAGCTGCATGTTTATATTACTGACATTGTAGCATTTCTCATTCGACGACAATACGTGCTAGAATCCACGGCCTCATTTTATTACTCTGTCAACATCAGTTATTCCCTTCATCTAACCGACGCATTATTATCTACTACACGTTTACAACGCAAACATTTTGGAGGTTTCATCACTAACAGGCAGGTCACAACGGTATCAGGTAAACTCGACACCTTGCCAACTCGACCCCAGTATATTACCAACTCGACACCTAACCTGCTACCAATTCGACACCTTGCCAACTCGACACCTGTTTCCGTTTTTATTGTAATGTGAATAAACTGTGTTTGCTTTTAATTTTAGTTTACAATTTAATATCTGTAAAGTGTTTTGTGTTTTAATAAAAAAGTATCTATCTATCTGCATACTTAAAATCAAAATATTACGTGTGTTAGCGATGCATTGATGGTTGGAAATTTTACTGTGATAACTAATAGCAGTTAACCGCACACATTTTGGGGAAAAAACCTTTATTTCACCAATACATAAGTTAGAATATGAAAGTAAGCAGCTAAGATGCAACGACTTATAATACAATAAAACAAGTAGATACACATACAGCATGAGATACAGTGCCACAACTGAAACCATAACCAAATGTACACTTTAATTCTGGACAAAACCCGTCAAATATGCGCAAGCTCGCAATAGCTTCGTTGTGCAATAGTTCTATCAGTAGGTACATTGGGAGATTGGCTTGGATTGTCTACTTCAGTTTGCCGAGGAACAGGTTCTGTGAAAGTTGATTCCTCAACAACTGTGGGAATTTCGAATGAGCCGAAATTGTCTGTCTCCTCTGGGTCGACAAGCTGCATTGGTTCTTATTGTGCCGAAAGGTGAGTGCTGTCTGCTACTGGAGAGGATGGCTGTTGTCCATTACAAGGAATACATGTAAACTCAATGTTAACCTCTTTACGTACTACTCGTCTGTATAGAACAGGTACGATGTTGCCATCTCTGGCAAACAACGCACTGCAGTGCTTCTTGACGAGTTGTAACAGTCCGATTACACGAAATACAGGCCATATCGAATGATCAACTGACAAACAGATTGACTGCCTGAGAGTGTAGTGAATTATAATATTTTTGGGGTAGCTTATATACAATTCCATATAACGTCATTAAAGGGTGAGAATCACCCCTCAGTTTCAATGACGCACAAATCCAAGTGTTTGCGTCCTGTACGTCGTGACAAATGAGTTGTGAAAACGCGAGTACACGATCAAGGGGATACTATGACGTGACACATGGTGAATTGTGAAGATCTACATTTAAATTTTTTTATTTTCATGATCACATTAAAATTCTGAAGTGATAGAAGACAATTAACGTACATTTTTGTGTTAAGATGGCTTACCAGTGATGAAGAAATATTGATGTCATTTCTCGTTTCTGATATTTGTTAGATAAGACACTCTTGTTATAAGATATGGTCTTATGTATACTTGGCGTCGGCACTAAATAAGTATTTTCTTCAACCTTCCTTTAGATGACTGTAGTGATACACATTTGTTCAGATCGTATGATAGTACTATGACATTTAATTATATACGCAATGTAACAAACAATATTTTGCATGAGTTAGGTACGATAATGTTAGGCGGCATAGGTTTCAATACTAGTACATCTGGTACAATAGTTATGAATCGCACTTCGATGCATCAACATTCATCTAAAGACATAACCTTACTTACCATTATGATCCTTTTACATGAATATACATAATTGATATTTGTTAATATCAAAGATAAACGAACGATAAAACAAACTGAATAGAGTTTCTTTATTTCAAATGTTTGAGACAAGAGAGACAAAATTTCTGTAATTACGTGTCATTCAGCACAATCGAAAGTATATAAAAAAATAACATGAAAATATGCTATATGTTTGGCCCCTGAACACGAGGTCATAATCATCACACACCAGCACATGCAGAAATTACGATGCTTAACATATAACCTCAAACATTATATTAGAACATTTATTAGAACACCTTCATTTAGATGGTCGATCAAAGGATGTCGAGTTGGCTTGCGGTCGATTTGGCTGGGTGTCGAGTTGGTAGTGGCAGGGGTCGAGTTGGTAAGGGGTCGAGTTGGCAAGGTGTCGAGTTGACCAGCATTCGTCACAACCAGGAATTAAACTA
>CM067354.1:2116341-2123841 GCA_034190875.2 Urechis unicinctus
AGTGAGAGGTGGAACACCTGGAGTGAGAGGTGGAAAAACATCTGGAGTGAGAGGTGGAACACCTAGAGTGAGAGGTGGAACACCTAGAGTGAGGAGGTAGAACACCTGGAGTGAGAGGTGGAACACCTGGAGTGAGAGGTGGTACCCGAGGGTGAGAGGTGGAACCCCTGGAATGAGAGGTGGAGCACTTGGATTGAGAGATGGAACACCTGGAGTGAGAAGTGGAACATCTGGAGTGAGAGTTGGAACACCTGAAGTGAGAGGTGGAACACCTGGAGTGAGAGGTGGAACACCATCTGGAGTGAGAGTTGGAACACCTGGAAGCGAGAGGTGGAACACCTGGAGTGAGGTAGGGAACACCTGTGAGAGTTGAGGTGGAGTGAGAAGTGGAACCCTTGGAAGTGAGAGGTGGAACATCTGGATTGAGAGGTGGAACACCTAGAGTGAGAGGTGGAACAACCTGCAGTGAGAGGTGGAACACCTGAATTGAGAGAGGTGAAACCTGGAGTGAGAGGTGGAACGTCTAGTGTGAGAGGTTGAACACCATGAGTAAGAGGTGGAAACCCTGGAGTGAGAGGTGGAATACCTGGAGTGCGAGGTGGAACACCTGGAGTGAGAAGTGGAACATCTGGAGTGAGAGGTGGAACACCTGGTGTGAGAAGTGGAACATCTTGAGTGAGAGGTTGAACACCTGGAGTGAAAGGTGGAACATTTGAAGTGAGAGGTGGAACCCCTTCAGTGAGAGGTGGAACATTTAAAGTGAGAGGTGGAACACCCTGAAGTGAAAGGTGGAACATTTGAAGTGAGAGTTGGAACCCCTTCAGTGAGAGGAGGAACCCCTGAAGTGAGAGGTGGAACACCTGGAGTGAGAGGTGGAACATATGGTGTGAGAGGTGGAGCACTGAATGATGAAATGTTGAACCCCTGGAGTGAGAGGTGTGTACACATGGAGTGAGAGGTGGAACACCTGGACTGAGGTGGAAAACCTAGAGTGAGAGGTTGCACACCTGGAGTGAGAGGTGGAACATCTGGAGTGAGAGGTGGAACACCTGGAGTGAGAGGTGGAACACCTAAAGTGAGAGGTGGAACACCTGAAGTGAAAGTTGAAACCCCCTTGATTGCGAGGTGTAACACCTGGAGCCAGAGGAGAACACCTGGAGTGAGAGGTGGAACACCTGGAGTGAGAGTGAGAACCCTTGGGAGTGAGAGGAGATTTGAACACCTGGAGAGAGGTGAACACCTGAGTGAGAGGTGAACACCTGGAGTGAGAGGTGGAACACCTGAAGTGAGAGGTGAACACCTGGAGTGAGAAGTGGAACACCTGGAACACCATGAGAAGAGGTGGAAACCTTGGAGTGAGAGGTTGAATGAACAACAATTGGAGTGAGAGGTGGAACACCTGGAGTGAGAGGTGGAACACCTGGAGTGAGAGGTGGAACACCTGGAGTGAGAGGTGGAACACCTGGAATGAAAGGGATGGAACATTTGAAGTGAGAGGTGGAACATTTGAGAGTGAGAGGTGGAACCCCTTGGAGTGAGAGGTGGAACCCTGGAGTGAGAGGTGGAACAACCCTGGAGTGAGAGGTGGAACACCTGGAGTGAGAGGTGGAACACCTGGAGTGAGAGGTGGAACATATGAGAGAGGTGGAACACCTGGAGTGAGAGGTGGAACCCCTGGAGTGAGAGGTGGAACACCTGGACTGAGAGGTGGAAACACCTAGAGTGAGAGGTTGAACACCTGGAGTGAGAGGTGGAACATCTGGAGTGAGAGGTGGAACACCTGAGTGAGAGGTGGAAACACCTTAAGTGAGAGGTTGAACACCTGAAGTGAAAGGTGGAAACCCCTTGATTGCGAGGTGGAACACCTGGAGTGAGAGGTGGAACACCTGGAGTGAGAGGTGGAACACCTAGAGTGAGTGATTCGAACACCTTGAGTGAGAAGAAAAACATCTTGGAGTGAGAGGTGGAACACATGGAGTGAGAGGTGGAAACCCTGGAAGTGAGAGAGGTGGAACACCTAGAGTGAGAGGTGGAACACCTGGAGTGAGAGGTGGAACACCTTGATGAGAGAGTGGAACACCTGGAGTGAGAAGTGGAACACCTGGAGTGAGAGGTGGAACCCCTGGAGTGAGAGGTGGAACACCTGGAGTGAGAGGTGAACACTGGAAGAGGTGGAACATCTTGAGTGAGAGGTGGAACACCTGGAGTGAGAGGTGGAACACCTGGAGTGAGAGGTGGAACACCTAGGAGAGGTGAGACCTAGAGGAACACCTGGAGTGAGAGGTGGAACACCTGGAGTGAGAGGTGGAACACCTGGAGTGAGAAGTGGAACATGTGAGTGAGAGGTGTGAACACCTGTTGAGTGAGAGGTGGAACCCCTGGAGTGAGAGGTGAACCGTGGATGTGAGAGGGAACACCTGGAGTGAGAGGTGGAAACATGGTGAGAGTGGAACACCTCTGAGTGAGAGGTTGAACCCCTGGAGTGAGAGGTGGAACACCTGGAGTGAGAGGAGTGAGAAAACACCTGAGTGAGAGGTGGAACACCTGGAGTGAGAGGTGGAACACCTGGAGTGAGAGGTGGAACACCTGGAGTGAGAGGTGGAACACCTGAGTGAGAGGTGGAACACCTAGAGTGAGAGGTGGAACACCTAGAGTGAGAGTTGGAACCCCTGGATTGAGAGGTGGAACATCTGGAGTGAGAGGTGGAACACCTAGAGTGAGAGGTGGAACACTAGAATGAGAACACCTGGAGTGAGAGGTGGAACACCTAGAGTGAGAGGTGGAACACCTGGAGTGAGAGTTGGAACCCCTGGAGTGAGAGGTGGAACACCTGGAGTGAGAGGTGGAACACCTGGAGTGAGAGGTGGAACCCCTGGAGTGAGAGGTGGAATATCTGGAGTGAGAGGTGGAACACCTGGAGTGAGAGGTGGAACACCTGAAGTGAGAGGTGGAACACCTGGAGTGAGAGGTGGAAACACCTGAGAATGAGAGAGTGGAACACCTGAGTGAGAGGTGGAACACCTGAGAGTGAGAGGTGGAACACCTAGAGTGAGAGGTGGAACACCTGCAGTGAGAGGTGGAACACCTGGAGTGAGAGGTGGAACACCTGGAGTGAGAGGTGGAACACCTGAGTGAATGAGAGGTGGAACACCTGGAGTGAGAGGTGGTGAGAGGTGGAACACCTTGAGTGAGAGGTGGAACACTTGGAGTGAGAGGTGGAACCCTCTGGAGTGAGAGGTGGAACATCTGGAGTGAGAGTTGGAACACCTGGAGTGAGAGGTGGAACACCTGGAGTGAGAGGTGGAACACCTGAGTGAGAGGTGGAAAGACCTAGAGTGAGAGGTGGAACACCTAGAGTGAGAGGTGGAAACACCTGGAGTGAGAGGTGGAACATCTGGAGTGAGAGGTGGAACACCTAGGAGTGAGAGGTGGAACCCCTTGAGTGAGAGGTTGAACACCTGGATTGAGAGGTGGAAACACCTGGAGTGAGAGGTGGAACACCTGGAGTGCGAGAAGTGGAACAGAGGTGAGTGAGAGGTGGAACACCTGAAGCGAGAAGTGGAAGACCTTGAGTGAGAGGTGGAACACCTGGAGTGAGAGGTGGAACACCTGGAGTGAGAGGTGGAACATCTGGAGTGAGAAGTGGAACATCTTGAGTGAGAGGTGGAACACCTGGAGTGAGAAGTGGAACATCTTGAGTGAGAGGTGGAACTCCTTGAGTAAAGAGGTGGAACCCTTGGAGTGAGAGGTGGAACACCTGGAGTGAGAGGTGGAACACCTAGAGTGAGAGGTGTAACACCTAGAGTGAGAATTGGAACCCCTGGAGTGAGAGGTGGAACACCTTGAGTAAGAGGTAGAAAACCCTTGAGTGCGAGGTGTAACACCTGGAGTGAGAGGATGAACCCCTGTCGTGAGAGGTTGAATACCTTGAGTGAGAGGTGGAATCCCTGGATTGAGAGGTGGAATATCTGGAGTGAGAGGTGGAATATCTGGAGTGAGAGGTGGAACACCTGGAATGAGAGGTGGAACACCTGAATTGAGGTAGAACACCTGGAGTGAGAAGGGGAACATCTGGAGTGAGAGGTGGAACACATAGATTTAAGAGGTGGAACACCTTGGAGTGAGAGGTGGAACACCTGGAGTGAGAGGTGGAACACCTGGAGTGAGAGGTGGAACACCTGGAGTGGAGTGAACACCTGAGGTGGAACACCTGGAGTGAGAGGTGGAACATCTGGAGTGAGAGGTGGAACACCTGGAGTGAGAGGTGGAACCTCTGGAGTGAGAGGTGGAACACCTGGAGTGAGAGGTGGAAACACCTAGAGTGAGAGGTGGAACACCTGGAGTGAGAGGTGGAACACTAGGAGTGTGAGAGGTGGAACACCTGGAGTGAGAGGTGGAACACCTGGAGTGAGAGGTGAAAACCTGGAGTGAGAGGTGGAACACTGGAGTGAGAGGTGGAACACTGGAGTGAGAGGTTGGAACACCTGGAGTGAGAGGTGGAACATCTGGAGTGAGAGGTGGAACACCTAGGGTGAGAGGTGGAACACCTGTGAGAGGAGGAAACACCTGGAGTGAGAGGTGGAACACCTAGAGTGAGAGGTGGAACACCTGGAGTGAGAAGTGGAACCCTTGAGTGAGAGGTGGAACACCTTGAGTAAGAGGTAGAACCCCTTGGAGTGAGAGGTGGAACACCTGGAGTGAGAGGTTGAACACCTGGAGTGAGAGGTGGAATACCTGGAGTGAGAGGTGGAACACCTGGAGAGAGGTTGAGACCTGGAGTGGAACATCTTGGAGTGAGAGGTGGAACACCTGGAGTGAGAGGTGGAACACCTGGAGTGAGAGGTGGAACACCTGGAGTGAGAGGTAGAACACCTGGAGTGAGAGGTGGAACACCTGGAGTGAGAGGTGGAACACCTTGAGTGAGAGGTGGGAACACCTGGAGTGAGAGGTGGAAACACCTGGAGTGAGAGGTGGAACACCTGGACTGAGAGTGGAACATACTGAGTGAGAGGTGGAACACCTTGGAGTGAGATTAGATCCCTTGACTGAGTGAGATTGGAACCCCTGGATGAGATTGACATACATACAGTGAGAGGTGGAATAGGTGGACCTGGAGTGAGAAGTGGAACATACATGAGTGAGAGGTATGAGAGATGGAACATCATACAGTGAGAGGTGGAACCCTAGGAGTGAGATGGAACACATGGAGAGAGAGGTGGAACACCAGTGAGAGGTGGAACACATGGAGTGAGACATGTGATATACATACATATACATACATGACTGATAATGTACATACATACATACATACATACATGGGACATACATACATACATACATACAGAATACATACATGACATACATACATACATACATACATACATGGTGGATACATGCATACATGCAGACATGCATACATGCATACATGACAGGTGGATACATACATACATACATACATACATACATACATACATACATACATACATACATACAGACATACATAATACATACATACAGACATACATACATACATACATACAGTGATAGACACATACATACAGACATACAGACATACAGACATACATACATACATACATACACCAGACAGTGAGATGTATACATACATACATGAGAGGTTGTATTTACATACATACATACAGACATACATACATACATACATGGTATAATATACATACATACATATGTATAAATACATACATACATAAACACATACATGAGAGGTTGACATACATACATACATAACATACATGACATAGAGGTGGAACACCTACAGTACAGAACATGACATACATGTATGGTGGATACATACATACATACATACATACATACATCTGTATGTATACAGGTATGTATATATACACAGTATGGATGTATGTATACATGAGAGTATGTATGTATGTATGTATGTATGTATGTATGTATGTATGTATGTATGTATGTATGTATGTATGTAGTAGTATGTATGTATGTATGTATGTATGTAACACCTGTATGTATGTATGTATGTATGTATGTATGTATGTAGGTATGTAATGTATGTATGTGATGTATGTATGAATGTATGTATGTATGGATGGAATGTATGTATGTATGTATGTATGTATGTGGATGTATGTATGTATGTATGATGATGTATGTATGTATGGATGGATGGATGGATGGATGGATGGATGGATGGACTGGATGGATGGTATGGATGGATGGATATCTGGATGGATGGATGGTTGGATTGACTGTACAAACCCGCGCTATATGGACTGATAAAGACATACACTGTTACCCGCAGTCCGTACTATATGGACTGTGGAACACCCATAGCTATACGTGGACCCCTACAACCCGCGCTATATGGATGCATTGTTTTGTATATGGCAATTAGGTCCCTGGATCGCTGAAGTGTTTAGTTATATAAATATGTATTTCCGTCCATAAAGACCACAATTAATACCACCATGGATATGCATATGTAAACATGTGTACAGCAAAGTCCTGTATGTGAGAACCTTCCATTAACCGCCCATATGCTGGAGGTCGTCCAACGTCTCCCCGCTATGCGCTGCTGCTGATCAGTAGGAGAAGGCATCGAGACGTTATTTTGATTAATTACTTCATAGGCACCTAACATGCTGTCTTACATTTGAGGCTTTGTCTTCAGAATACATGATTCTACCTGAAGAGGTGCGCCTGATGATTTCTGATACACAAGTAAGTTGCACTGGTTTATCCCTTCATGCTATCAATCTATACGAATTTAAGAATAGAATGTGAGCTTTGTGAAGCCTTTGTGACTCCACTACATGAAGTCTCGTAACACTATGAGCTGATGAGGTTTACAACACAAGCAGTGATGAAGGATGGATGGATCTCCTGAAAAACAAGGTCGGAAGCAGATTGTAACTTTGGTAAAAAACCCCGCTCTTAAACTAGGTGTTGCACAGAAGCCTTACAGATGGTGATAAAAGCCGCCGCCCATTCTAACGAAACATTGAAGAAAGAGGTGAGAGTAGCATTTCTTCCTGATACACCGAGTAGCGGAATGTGTCAAATAAGCAATGTTGCTGTTAATAAAAGTAAATTTATGATACTCAATCTTGCCTTATCGTTCATGGTTTCATACTTTGTTTTAAGGACCAAGTGTTTAAAGTAACGTTTCAACATGGCAGCATTTCATGACAATTTGTTGGGATAGTAAATCTTGTAAACCATGGCAGACCACCTATAGACCGAACGGCCTTTTGCCCTGGCCACCCATCACCATACAGTCTCAGGTGGCCATCTTTGTATTTTGTTCATGCGTTCCTTTTAATCAGAGGTCCGTTTTTCTCAATTCTGTAGGAGCAGTTTCGGACGCTGGTTGCTATTGGAGGATGTGTCATTGAACAAGGCCCTTGTGATATCATCGCGCCAGAGCGCGCCTTTATTGAGAAGGGACGAGTGGCCAGCATCTACAGGAGCGGCGGTGAACGCCTGGGTACTGAT
>CM067354.1:2126341-2196341 GCA_034190875.2 Urechis unicinctus
GCTTCCGAGCGCCGAACCGCTATGTAGTTTAGACAGCGGGCGGCGCTCGGAAGCGGGCCGGCGCTCGAAGGCTTGGCATTGGAAACCAAGTGCCTCTGCACCCAGGATAAAGATAGAAATAACTGAATTCTTCAACGGGCGATAACAACGATGATGATGATGATGATGATGATGATGATGATGATGATGATGATGATGATGATGATGATGATGATGATGATGATGATGATCAGGGATGATGATGATCAGGGAAAATGTACTATTAACCCACCCCATCTTTAATGGCCTCTCATTAACTTGGTGAACAGTTTCGTCATGCTCGTCAATCCCGCTAACTGAAACATTGCAATCTGGAACCGCACATTGTTCATCATCAAACGGCTCCGTCGGCCTTTCCCATACATGGTCATTAATGCATCTGCAATTCCATATATTGTAAAACCTACAATGTCTGAAACCTAAGAAGAGAGAGACTTGTGTCGATGGAGCAGAGTCAGATTGGACGTATAGAAGCACCCAGCGTACACCCCTTTCTGGGTCGATTATGGACGATGTAAAGCCCCTTCTCTCTGGGGTCGTCAGCATACAGCGTAACCCCATCTCTCTAGGGTCGTCAGCAGACATCGTAACTTCATCTCTCTTGGGTAGCCAGAGGACAACGTATCCTCTTCTCACTAAGGTCGTCAGGCAAAAGCGTAACATACTCCCTCTAGGCTTGTCAGCAGACAGCGTAACCCCCCTCTCTCTACTGTCGTCAACAGACAATGTCAACCTCTCTCTGTAGGGTCGTCAACAGACAATGTACATGCTTTTCTCACCAAGGTCGGCAGCGGACAGCATAACCCCCTCTCTCCAGCGCACAGTTGCAAGTGATACTTCGGTCATTGATGTTGTTGTGCTATATTCCAACAATGAGTGCTCCCTTCGTCGGGTGCGGTTTACGCACGCATTATAATGACGTCAGCGGTTCCAACCTTGCTGCGAGGAAAGGATTTTGTCACCAAAGTCTCGCTGTTTGTTGCGTAGCAGTATTGCTTTTGAATGCATCCACAAACATAAACATTTGAGGCAGCGAATGAGGGTATTTGAGTCCCCAACAGACCCAATGGGGCCTTGTTTTCCGAGTGAAAGTGATAATGAGTGCATGAGACAGCTGGCGAGAGGCAAACTATGAGAACTAATTAAACCTACGTAAGAGCGCCCATTCAAGGTTGAGCGTCTATTGGTTTGTGGGTTCCAAAAACTCTCCATTCAACACTGGTGATTCATTATTGTCCGTGAATCATTGTGATGCTGCACTCAGCTGTGAAGTTTTTTAAGTAACTAAAGCAAAAATCGGTAATTTTTATTTGCTAACGGATCAACATCGGAGTAAGCCTCGTGCTCACATCACCCAGTAAACATGTGTGATTTATTGAGGTGGTATGGGCTGGTATGTTAAAGTTGGTATACGTTGAGAAGGTCATTATTCGTTTTAACCCAGATAAGCCGGTTGTATTCTTTACATAAATGAAATTAGTCGATTCCTTATGGGTCAATCAATCATCTCTATACTAGACTTGTGATATTTGTCATACATAAACAGAGCGTCATCGTGGGGGGTTGGAGGTGGTGAATAGTGTGTCAGTCATCAGCAGCATCAAATCATACAACCTTCATGTCCTACGCGCCTATGGGCCCCCCGTGGAGGCCGTTTTCTTTCTAAGCGTCAATTATTGTGGATCAAAGTTTAATAAACATTCCTTCCAAAAACACATACAATGTCCAGCACATTCTCATCGAAAGTGCTTCAATCATTTATGAGTACAAAGTCTTTCGTAATTGTTCTAAACAGTTGATCATTCTCAAATACTTGATTATATTAGAGATATTGGATTCATACAGATTACAAGCAATCCAAGTAATATTAAGGAATATCGCTTAAATCAACTCAATTAAGGAAATTATAAAAAAAAATAGTTTTACTTTTGTATTTATTCAGATCTATTCCAGTTTCCTCCCACCTTATTTTTTGGCACCATATAACACACAAGTGTTGATGTGCCGTAAGTCCCAACATTTACCTTACCTTGGAAACATATATCAATATATATAGGACATGTCTTTTCAATGGCTCAAATACCGCATCAATGTTGACCGAATTTCAATAAATTGACGCAGCGCAAAAGGGGCGCCATTGCATGACGTAATGATCCTGGGGGTCAAGTAAACAGTATAGTTTAACTACCAAAACGGACTGAGAAGTGAAGGTCTGTCCGACAGCATTTTATGTCACCATTTTTGCGGATTATTCTATTCTCCTGATCATGGTAAACCCACATATTGCCTGGCTTTGAGCCCATTGCCACTCAAGCTTACAAAAGCTGCATAGCTCTGCATGAAAAACTATCAGCTGGAAAGGTCTGTATGGACAACTGGCAGCTGTTAGTGGCAGCATGAACATCTATCAGCCGCCAAATTTTGTATTGACCGCTATCAGCTGAAAAAGGTCAGCTAGGACCAATAGCAGCTGCGATGGTCTGCAAAGACAACAGGCAACTGTTTATGTTTGTGTGGACAAGTAGCAGGGACCACTAGTAGCTAAGGTGAGTATGGACATCTGGCATCCGATTATATCTTCATGGAAAACTAGGAGCTATAAATAGCAGCATGAAAAACCGGCAGCTATAAAGATCTGCATGAAGAACTGACAGATGTGATGATTCCTACGGACAATTAGCATGTAAGTTTGGAAAACTAGCCTATGTAATGATTTGTAGAGACAAAAAGTAACTACAGAGTATGTACGAACAACGAGCGCCAGAAAATATCAATATGGACAACTCGCAGCTCTTAAGATATGAATGGATAGCGAGCCGCTGTAAAGATATGCGTTAATAACTGACAGAATTAAAGATATGTTTAGACACAAGCAAGTGTAAAGTGTGTGAGTATAACCATCTGCTGTACAAATATGCAAGGACAGTAAGAAGCTGTATAAGTCTGCAGGGGAAGAAAGCAACTGTGTCTTTATACCTCATTTTCTACCTTCTCATTTTTATAATGGCATGCACGAGCCGATCTTATATCCCATTATTGGCATTGAAGATGCACCATGGGTAGGATTAGGGTTATGTTAAATAATTACATGAACAAATGAACTATTGACCCGGAAAGTAAATGAAAACCTTGTCAAATGGCCTAAGCAGGAATCCGCTGCATGCTGGGTATTCCCTTCCTGCGATGGATGACCTTGGTCTGAAAAAGAAAGGACTTGCGGTCCTTATTGATGTGAATGACAAATTACCCTTGTTTTGAAGTTGACATAATCAACTGAATGGTCTAGCACAGGTTGTGTTAATTTGTGCTGAGCACTACAGAAATCATTATAAGTATGGTCGATATGATTACAATATGACATCCTGTATATACGCGAGGATATTTGTTTAGCTGTTTTGATATTGCCAAATCATCAGAAAATTCGATCTACCGATTGGATCTACATTAAACTTAAATCCGAGAGGCTTATTTTACAGTATAAAATATTTCTCTTCTTTTGCCTGGTGTCATTGTGAGCTATCTATTAGCTGTACTGGTGGATGAAACCGCCCATAAAGCACATCCTAGAACCTCGGGCAGCTTCCATCGACCCAACCCCCGTCCTCGTCAAACTTTCTTGTCTCACGATACCGACTCCTCGGCAAAGATATCAAACATTTCAATAAACACTGATATTTACATGTAGCGTATTGTTAAGCTAACTGAGCTGCTCGTGCTACCAGCTCGACTCTCATTTGACCAGAATAAACTCGTCTGAACAACTAGCCCACAAAGTGTAGTCATGTAACACAACATTTTCCTGCATGACCCACGCTTCTGGAGACTGACCACAGTGATGACGTCATGCGTGCTGACCACTATTTTACTGATAAGAGGCTGCTTCTGTTGCATCCACCCTGCCGCTTGTAAGCGTCCTATTCTCTCGATACCAATTCTTACGTGTTGCTGTAGATTAAGCACTAAGCATTATGTCCTGTTAATTTGCTTGTACAAACGGAGCACATACCCAGATAGCTGACCAAAGGTCAGAGCATTAAAACTACTGTACTTGTTGCACACTTAGAGGGGGCGAGTTTGTGCGCGAGTTATATTGATATTTGTTTGTGAAATGATGTGAAATATTCTGCGGTTATGTCACTGAACCACATCCAATTAGGATGCTTTAATGCTGACGCTGTAGCCAACGACCGAGTCTTTGAGGTGGATTTGCTCAATAACAATGAACAGACGATGGCCAGGTGTGTCCCCAAGTGTCAACAGCGGAACTACACCTACGCCGGGCTAGTGGTTAATACTTCGCCTAACATTTACTGATAACCTCATATCCGGTCTCTTCTGTCCATAGACAAATTGATTTATGATGTTTGTGCGATGGTCAGGAGGCATAACGTTACTTATTTAGTATGGTGACTGGTGTTACTGTGGAAACCGTCATGATTAAAGCAGACACGGCATCTGGCCGCTGAATGAATGTGAGACGCCATGCGCAGGCGACGCCCCCCAACATAGCGATAGTCAACTCCGATTCGCTGTCTATATAGGTACATCATCAGGGAATGTGTCAATGTTTGTTTGACTTGTACTTTATGTATTTCATATCTAGCTACATGCATATTTTTCATTTGATTGATCTACAAGTACTGTGTGCAATCTGACTTGAAGCATTAAAAAGTACAGGCTTGTAAGTATCATTGCACGATCACGCACAAGGATACGGGTATGGGGTTGTTTTCAATGTCCCTTCAAAATCCCCATCCCACTAAACGTTTCATAAACGCTTGTTAATTCCATGATTTGCACATTCTTGGACAATGCACCCAGCAGATACAATAGCCATGTACATTTATCAATGAATTATACCCGTACTTGGCGATATCATTGCAGCTAATCTCTAGATAAGACCTGCTGGTCACTCTGTTTCCAGTGTGTGATCCGGGTGAGTTCAGCGATGGAGCAGATGCACTGAATAAATGCTTCTGTCATGACAAATACCTGGTCGACCACAACAACGCATCGTTATGTCAAGGTCGGTGGATGACGCAGTCTTTCACTCCGGCACACATGAATATTCGTGCTATAAACCACGGCCCTTTGAGTATCAGATATTGAAGAGTGTGATACAGTGAATAGATCAGTGTGCCACAAATGCTACAATACACAGGGTTATGCAGAAGCAGCAAGCACTTTGGAAGTGCGATATCATGGAGGTGGTGCTATATTTTACACAAATAATTATCTTGTTAAAATTGGAATGGTAAAACGCAATAACGGGGATGCCCCCAAAACATAGCAACGCCACCTAGTGCTTTTGGGTCACGTGGAGCGCTATAGTAAGTTATATATAACGCTTATCACAAGAGGTATCGGGCATTTACCCACAATGTGTGCCCAGACAGCCTATGGTAAGATCCACTCTTGCGTCCATCATATCACAGGAGTGCCTAACACTGAGGTGTTATGTTTGCGTGTCAGCAGATGAGCAATGTCGCGGCACTTGAGCTTTCTAAATTTTCCTGTCAACACAGGGCATCGGGAGGGGAAGCATGTGTATTAGCAGTGATCACGTGATCCCTGCACGAGAAGCAATACACAGTGAGATACCAGGTGAAAGATACATAGTCAGCTAAGTGCGGTAGTCTTGTCTTTACATTGTTTTTCCTCGTTTATCAAAAGTATAATCCTATGCTTACAATAGAAATGGCAGATTTTAGATGCCAAAGTACGAAAAAGAATAACCTCTAGTATTGTAGATGCTGGAAAAATGTATTCAATTGGATGTTGGCACTAATAAATTATTACTGGAAATTCAGTGATACTTCTCAATTAATCAACACTAACTGTCTTTTGACAATGTACTGAACACCAACTTGATATTTGGTATCGTGTCGATTCGGTGACTGATGAATAGCACTCGCAATTACCTCTAAGCCATGAGATGACTCCGCTATGGTCTGGCGTTATTAGGTTCCACCTGTTTTAAACGATCTTCTCTTAAGATCCAGCTTCTACTCTCCCGTCAAGTGGCACACCTCCATGCGGTACAAGTAGCTGGTAGAGTTTACCCATTATTCAAAGGGTGTGAAGAAGATTGTCATCAATTCTGTGACAGTCAACCTGTGAACGTTACTTCCCACTAACACGTGTGTGTAAACGGCCATCAATATGACAGTAATCAGCGTACTGCACCAAGACAATTCACATATCGTGTTTCAATCCATCTCATCGTCTCATGACGAACAATCTTGCCACCTAGAGCCTTCTTAGTTACTGCAAGAGGGCGATAAGAGCTACTTTGCATCGCAGGTCGGCATATCAGTTTCCATGTGGTGATTATAGGATATTCACGTTCAATAATGGTTTTATGCTTGTGTGATGGTGGCTCATTGATGGTTACCTCCCCAGATGAGGATGAGGGCGTGGGAGAGGGCGCTGGTGATGAATCATGTCACTACTGTACTAACACACATGGATCTCACCTGTGTGGATGTCAGAAAGGATACGGACTAGCAAGTGACAACAAAACATGTATAGGTCAGTTGGGATGAGAATGTCTGTTGCAACGATTCAATGCTTAGTCTGAACAGCCAATTATGAACTGTATGAGTGTGATTGATTAAATGCTGTCTTTTCATCAGATTAGGATGCGTGCATTGGAGAACGGGGCAGTGTAGATGTCATCACTGCATCAACACGCCAAGCTGCCACCTGTGTCGATGTCACTAGGCTACAAGGTGGTGACCAACCCTGTGCGCTGCGTCGGTGCGTGGAGTGCCTACTTCTTACTTTCGCTCAAGCCCTAGAGAGAAAATAATTGTACCAATGATGATGTTTTCAGACGCTGACAAGTGCCGTGGTAAGTGCCAGGGAATCTGTAATAACACGTAGGGTCGTACTTCTGCACCTGTGATGTAGGATTCATTCTGACAGTCCACACTCAAACACATACAAGTACTTAAGACATGTTAGGAACAAATAATATACAAACAATCATTTTGGAACAGTAAGTACAACCCTGTACAGCATGTATACGACATGTGTGATTAGAATGTCAGGTGCAAATATTCAGATGGAGAAACAGTTTTGTATGATGTGTATGTTTGACTAAATGCTGACTTTTCATCAGACTACAATGAGTGTCGTGGAGAAGGCGGCGGGGTAGATGCATCCTATCATCACTGCATCAACACACCCGGCGTTGCACGTGCACGAGAGGCTTTCATAGTCGTTTTTAAACTTGAGTACGGCTGCTATTGCGTGACTTTCCTGAAGATTAATGAGGCAAGAATCATTTTGAATCAGTTTGGCAAAGTTAAAAACTTACTTTTTGCGGAGCATAGTTTGTCTAGATTATATGAAATATAGTTTCGTGAAAATTGTATGGCATATTTGTGACTTATGGATGATAACATCACACCCCATGTCAATCTATTTGTACAACCGATATTTGCGTACTCCAATCGAAGTACGGTGTACCATGATTGTTTCAAATCTCGCTTGTTATCCACTCGGGACTGAACGAGAGTGTTCATATACGTGTACAGTTGTTTTTAAATGAATGTTCTTCTCAAATAGAATTACAACCGGGTGTTTGATCGTGCGCATAATGCCCCCCAAAACACTGCAGCAGTAAGTTTTCATACTTTTGTTAGTTTGTTCGCCTGTTCTGTTCGAGTTTTTGAAAAGTTTTGTTCTTGTTTTAATTGAATGTTAGGTTATTATTTAAGGCTTCACAGATGGAAACGAGCATCATTACATATGTAATGAACATTATCATTTTAGCATAATTAAGGTTTTACAGATATGGAATGGATTGTTCACCAAATCTCGGGTCACCGATCAGGTTGTATTGAAATTCACTATGCTTTATAACCATTACTTCCATAGCAATGTGGACAGTGGCCCTAAGAATATTCTTCATCTGTAAACTCCATGATGGTGTTTATCCTACATGCTGCTAATAATTGAGTTTCTATCGGCCAAATCATATGCTGCCTTTAACAATATATCATCCAGATCCATATTTCATGAAAATGGAATCCAGAGTAAAATATTCTCTCTGTGTCTCTGTTGTTTGGAATGAAATATATTGAAAACTGATTTAAACTTTCAGGGATCCAACGTGGAAACACCACATAGGTAAAATACCTATGACATACATTTCTGATTGTACCGAACGTCGGAAGAGCAGGAACGAGAGGAAGAGGACCATATGTACTAAGTCCTATGAACTTGTTCAGCGGTGTGGGGGTAACATTTTGGTTGAATATATAGACGAGAACAATAAAAGATGGGTTTATTGTTCTAACGAGACCTGGTATACCCATCAGAGCCAGAGCATAAGCTCCTATCAAAGGCTTACTGAAGATGGTAAGCCACTAGACTCCCCCTCAGTATACCCTGACCCTACACCATTCACTGCTGGAGTTTTGAAACCCACCACACCTCACAGATATAACATTAGAAAGCGTACTAGAGATCATGTTAAAACTAAAAGACCATTATCAGCTAGTATGCAGCAAGATCAGTGTGCCATTTGCAATGCTGTCTACAACCAAAAAAAAGATAATAAACGCTATGGCAGATGGCTTGCCTGTGAAAACACAGCCACATGTGGGGTCTGGGTGCATAGGAAGTGTATTGGTTGGACAGAGTCGGATGTTGATACAAAAACTTACTTTTGTATCATATGTGCTGCTTTATTGTTGTTTGATTGGTCATGAGCTGCAGTGTTTGTGAATAATCCATAAGCTGTCATGTGTTTAAACTTCATATACTGATTTTCTTGGGGTAGCAGTATTTATGTATATCTCATGAGCTGTCATGTGTTGCAAGTGCATATTATTCTGTCTGACATTTGTTTTTGGATTGGTCACAAGAAAGTGTCTCTGTGAATAAATATTTCTATTTTTATAAACTGTTATACCATACACTGAGTTAACATATGCATTTATGTACTACTTTCAGCCTGTTGACAATAACATGATTAGATAAAAGTTTCCATTCCAAGTTAAGACTAGTACATGTATACAAACACATCATTGACACAGTCCTAAGCAAATCACGAGGATTTTTAAAACCAAAACAATGGGTACACAAAACTAGGATTGGTGAGGATTCTACAAACAGTTGGATAAGCAGATATGACATTAACAATCCTCATCAGTGTCATTGCTATCCAAGCCAGTTTCTTGGTCATTCACATACATTTTCAATTCATAATAAAAGTTAAGTATCTTGGTCTTTGTTGGTCGGTTTTTGGACTTGTTCAGTTCATTCCACATAGCCTCCATAACCTCCCGCACATCTTCATCGATAAGCATTTGCATATTTTCTGTAACTATCACTTTCAATTCTGATATGGTTTGGTTTTCTACAGCCATGTAGCGTTTTCTTTCCTCTGGGGTGACAAACACTATAAATTTCTTAAATGATGGTAGTGCAGCCTTTTTGTTTTTGGCCTCGGCTTCATGATTTATGAATGACTCCATGTATTGGGCCCGTTTTTTCCTTGAAAGACTACAAAAGTTTTTCAAATCAACATCAAGAGGCTGTCCATCTAAACTGACATGCACCTGTTCTTTTCCAGGGTGGAGGAGGTACTCCTTCTTCTTTCTTAGCTGTGTCCTAAAGGCGTGTACCTCGCTGTCGATGTTCTGTACATATTTGCTCTCTTGACGTTTGGGGTCTTTTATTTCCATCTGTTTGAAAATCGTCTCTCTGAGTAGGGTAAGTTGATCAAAATTAGAGCATGCAATTTGCCAGTCCTTGGTGGATGGTACATTAGGTAGCCATTTCTGTACTTGTCTGTTCACTTCTTCTAGCCGAAAATCGGCCCCTTCCCCACAGTTGGGTTTGTCTGACAAGTTAACTGATGAGGACTCTTGCATGAAAGACAGAATTTCTTCTGGCATTTGGTGTACACTGATTGTGTCAGCCATTTCCAGTTCCCGGTATAATGGATGATGTCGTCCTGACCAGAGCTTGGCAAATTTACCACGGCCTGCTTCAATGAACTGTGGGATATTGCATCGTACCCCAGCTCTATACACAAATAGTGCATCTAAAAGTTCAAAGGTAAAATCACACATAAATGCATAGTTTGGGTTGGATGATGTCATAGTGAACTTGAAAAATTTTGATGCAGATAAGTCTGGACTTGGGCTCAAAAGTTCATGTCTGACAAAAGGCACAATAAGTTCTTGAGTGATGGCCTTGCGTGCAATTCTACACATAGTCCAACCTTTATGGTGATCAGTGACCTTTTTTGCACAATTGAGAGCTGCTTCAGAGCGGAAGTTGAGGCATATGGCAAGATTCTTCCAGAAAACCTCCCACCCCAACTCCACAACCCCTTTGACCATGTTCATCTCGATATGGCCCATGCCAGGTTGCAACAGAACCCAATCAAACTCTGTCTCGTAGCTTGCCTCTTTATTTGGGTGACTCATAGTGTGGTGCTGGACACATGCAGCCTTCCCCATCAAATGTTTCCTTGCATATGGAGCATACATGCATTGAGCAAAGTAAACGACGGCACAAATTGTATGGCACACCATCACAAACTACCACAACCCATTGGCGCGTTCCACCATATTTTGACACTCCAACTTTTTGTCCAATGTTTCTAAGCACTGTAGCAACAGATTCGTAAGAACACGGGTTCACATACACAGGCTCTAGGACATGAACAGAAGGCTTTTCTTTGCTTGTGATGCGCTTATCATGAAAATCTTTATATTCGTCGTCTGTGGTCACTTGTTTCTCATAAAAGAGGCTTCGCTGTTGCCGATCACCGCTACACTCTCCAACATGTACTTTGTATTCTGTAGGTTTTTTTGAGGATACCTTTGCAACTTCCGCATTGCCAGTCTCATCCAGTCCGAGGGACTTCATCTTAGATTTAGTGACATTGACTTTGCACTGGGGGCATACATGTTTTGACTTTGGGACATCTTCATACAAACAGTTGTAACAAGTTTTGTACAACAAAGCATGTGACTGTTTGGACACAAGTTCGTCTGTATCATCTGTAAAGTCATTTGTTTGTTCCTTCCTTGTCTGTTCAGCTGCAACTGCCTGTATTTCACTATGGATGAATGAATAAAGGTACTCATAGTGTGCGCTCTTGATCATCTCATCTTTATCTATGTACTTGATTTTTTTTTCCATGTCAGCATCCTTAAGAGGGTTTTTCCACCATGAGACTGGTTTCAGGGTGACCTTATGTTGCAACTTTCCATTCCTTGCCATCAAAAATAAAACAACCACAGTGACTATGTTGCACTTAACTTCATTCCACAATCTAACTTTCCATCTCCGCTGCAACACCTGGTTATTGTCAAACCCTGCTATCAAATCTCCTTCTGGTACTTCAGGAGGGGAAGATGCAAGACTTGCCAACCATGATTTAACACTTTGGTATGAAGCATGAGCCCCACCTGATCCAAGCATTTGTAAGGCAAGTCTACTTCCAGTAAGTGTGTACAGAACAACTGACTCCCGGAAGTGAGATGGGAGTGTTAGGTTCACTGCACTTAGGTTGAGAACAGATTCTACACTCTTTGTCATCTGGTAGCTGTTTTTACACTGAAGTGGGAACTTGTTTCTCCTTCCACAGATGGCTTAGGATGATGTGCCAAGCCTGACAAAAATGACTTAATGACTTCGGGCTCTTCACTGTTACATTCTTTAGTATTCAAAGTTAGTAGAGTTTCCAGACTTTTGTCTTTGGACATTGCTAAAGCGAGAGACTTGCACTTTTGGCTCTCTGCTTGTGCGAGATCATTTGCAATTTGCACCCTTGCTTCTTCGTTGAGAGAGTTGAAATCAACTTTCAGCGTCTTGGAAGGGGGCTGCACGGACTCGTCGCTTACGGCTGAAGAAATGTTTAAGTCCGGATAGATTTCACACACTTTTTCAATGCATGATTGACAGAACTTAGGAGCAGTCTTTGTGTAATGGACAGATTCTTTTTCCCCAGCCAAATCCAACAGTTAAGGTTTCCAGTTTCCAAACATCCCCATTGTGAATGAAGGCGCTCGGAAGCACACCGTTTTGAAAATGGCATGGCCAATAGCTGTTCAATTCTGGAAAAAAAATAAAGTAATTTAGACACTGTCTAGTCAAATACATAACATTAAATATTATAATCAATGTTTAAGTAAACAACACAAACCACCAAATCTTGTGAGATTTGTTATTTTCACCCGCTACTAACAGACTAAATCATATTCGGTTGGAATTATTGACATTGTCACCTTGAATTTATATGTATACTACCGTCAGAGTGGGGCAATATCACTTCTTAAGTTAGCCATAAGAATCTGGCCTTAGTTTAATTCTAGGCCAGAAGTCCCCCTGTACAGTTGGCTGGAGAGGTATATTTAATTGTAGCCGCACCTTATGGTAGGGGTGTCAGTGATTTTTTTTTTCAAATTCATTGTATCTCGTTGAAATTTTACATGACGATAGGTACACTCATGAGGATTCTAAAAAGGTATGTTTCATTTTTTTAAGTCAATTGGTAAAAAGTTATTGAGGTTTCAAATTTCATGGTATTGCTCGGTTTTGTACGGTAAGGGATAACAGCCGCTTTATATGTCTTATATTTAAAGTATAATAGTGAAATTGTACCACAAGAAATGTATAATCTAGAGGATTCTTATAAGCTATGTTTCATTTTTTAAAGTCAATTAGTAAAAAATTAATTGAGGTTTCAAATTTCATGGTATTGCTCGGTTTTGCGCCAGAATTGTACGGTAAGGGATAACAGCTGCTTTATATGTCTTATATTTAAAATATAATAGTGAAATTATACCACAAGAAATGTATAATCTAGAGGATTCTTATAAGCTACGTTTCATTTTTTTAAATCAATTAGTAAACAAGTTATTGAGGTTTCAAATTCTATGGAATTGTCAGTTTTTGAGCCATAATTGATAGGATGACAGCCACAGCCACTTTTCAAGATACCTGATACAATGTCTGACATTGCAACCAGACACCTGTCTGACATTGCCAAACACTTATCTATTGCAACCATCTGACATTGCCAAACACCAGACACCTGTCTGACATTGCCAAACAATACTAATCTAATCTATTGCAACCAGAAACATGTCTGAAATTGCCAAACAATGCTTAAACTATTGCAACCAGACACCTGTCTGAAATTGCCAAACAAGGCTTAAACTGTTGCAACTAGACACCTATCTGACATTGCCAAACAATATTAATCTATTGCAACCAGACACCTATCTGACATTGCCAAACAATTCTAATCTATTGCAACCAGAAACATGTCTGAAATTGCCAAACAATGCTTAAACTGTTGCAACCAGACACCTGTCTGACATTACAAGACCATACTAATTTATTGCAACCAGACACCTGTCCTAAATTGCCAAACAGTACTAATCTATTGCAACCAGACACCTGTCTGACATTGCCAAACAATACTAATCTATTGCAACCAGAAACATATCTGAAATTGCCAAACAATGCTAAAACATCAGGTGACCAAAATCTCAAGATCGCCTTTAGAGATGTCCTCAGCTGTGTACACAGCATCATCCTCGTCATATACTCGCGTCTTAAAGCAAAAAAAATGTCAGATGGAGATTCAAATGCGAATTGTTTAATGGTTATGAATATTTGGGGTTACGCAGCTTATATAAGACTGGGGCGAATGATAAACTCGGGATGTACTCCGTGAACGGATCTGACTCAAAACGTGGTTAACATAATCTCTTTGATGTGTTAAATCTGGGTGGTGCCCTTGGTGACGAGCAGCCCGAGCAACCGTCGCAGTAACTGTCGGCAGCCCAACATCTACTCGGTGAACCCTAACTGCCGAATTCCACGCGCCAGCGCAAGCGGCATTTTGCCTTTGAAGTTACTGGCCTGTAACGGATATTTTTTTGAATCTACAACACCATATCAATCAGGTACCATATTAAGTGCAAGAGTGATCTTTTAAATGACATAATGCTGGTAAGGCAAGCAATGCGCTCTCCCGCCGTGGGTATGACAATATCGAACATTTTAAAGTTTAAATTTCGACAAAACGCCTACCATCGATTCGAAAATAAACTTTACCGAAGTGTTCCACTCATCTGGAATTATCCTCTAATATAGATGGATGTTAGGGGTCAGAATAAAAAAAGAACAAAAATCGACTTTGTTTGACCCCAAGCAACAGCTGCGTAAGCGATCTTGAGTTGGCCGTGTGAAGGCAAGCTATGCGCTCTCCCGGCGCGGGTATGACAAAATCGAACATTTTAAAGTTTAAAATTCGACAAAACATTTCCAATCGATTCGAGAATAAACTTAACCAAAGTGTTCCACTAAACTTAAATTATCCCCGTATATAGATGGATGTTAGGGGTCAGACTAAAAAATGAATGAAAATCGACTTTTTCTGACGACGCACAATCAACGGTGGTTGCGAGCGTGCGCAGCCGTGTTAAGCGAAGGCAAGGTTGACCCTGATACGGGCGCACGCGGAAAGCATGATATGATTGGACGACATTTTGAAGTGCAAAATACGATAAAAATACATTACCATTTAATCCGGAAAAAAACTCACCCATTTGTAACATCATACTTATGTTTGTCAAAAGTGAGCACCTATTTCGCGGGTTTCTGATAAAATTGGGGAAAAAATACATTTGTTTCCACCGTAATATTTCGTAATTAAATAATATTATTTTCCCTTTGGCCAATTTTTTTAGATTTTATATGATCATGAACATTAGAATGTCATCTTATCATTTACTAAACAATAAAAACGATAAGAGTAGCGAATACGAACCGATTTAGAGAATTAAAAACGGAGTGAATCTCGAAAAGTCAAAAATGCTCGCCGAGAATTTTAACGTATTGCTCCACAAACACACATTTTTTATGGTTCAAACGGAGTAAAATGCGAAAAGTAAGACAATATTATTGAAATTCAATACGTTAGCTCTCGTTTGATATATAATTCGTTCATGTATCTTAAATATAAATGCCCGTCATAGCAAGTTGAAAAAACTTGGAAATAACATTGAGGCACAAGCGCGGCCGCCTGTGGCGAGGTTCGGCTGACACCCCTACTTATGGGCGTGTGTCGGCTCTCCAAATCATCAATGCCAAACTTAGCAAAAAACTTACATCTACCCTTACCCGACCATGAAATATTGATAATTACCATGAATCTACAATTAAATATAGCTCTCCAGCAAACTGTACAGGGGGACTTCTGGCCTAAGAACCTTAGTTCGAGGCCAGATTATTATGGCTATTCTTAAGTATGAGGTTTAACAATTCTAAAACAAATTATCTTATATAAGAACACCACCAGAAAAGTCTATATTCGACCTGTCAGAATATGGCACCAATTCAAAAGGAAGCACACCGTACTTCGATTTAAGTACGATCGCATTAGCCCAACAGACCAAGAGTCGATCGGGTACTCCCTAAGACTGTAAGAGGGAGCGTAAGCTTCACTTGGTTCATACATAGATCATCGTGGACGGATCGCCAACTTTGATTGGCTCAACGGTACGATGTTGTGACGCGCAGCTTTAACGCGATCTTAAGGTTACTTACTTCCGGCGTCTTGTCGTCAATGACTTTTCACCATTGCCGCGCGAATTTGTTGTGAAGTTTTACCCGTAGCTAATTCAATTCAGGTATGTTATTATTTATTTTTGGTTAGTCTTTACAGTATGTAGTTGATGAATGTTTAACGATATACAATTAAGCATTTATATTAACTATTTGATGTGCATGATCTATTGAATCTGAAATTTAAATTGTAGGTATGTGTATATCTCCCGATAAACGGCGAACATTTTCCGTCGCTGACGGCGTGACGCTGCGATCGGGAATATTCCGCTAGGTATTTCCACGTCCCACAAGAATCGCTCTCATTAACTGGCGCAGTGGAATTCTGAAGAATCCCGTTGAATCCATACTCGGGGATCATGTATCCACCAAGTCGTTTTGGAATTTTTTAATTCGGTCAATTTGTTATATGTACAGCCGAGTTAAGAATTTCGTTCGATTTCCAAGCACCCAAACCACCTGAAATATAATTTGTACGAAACTGAAGGTAAGATACACGTCATTATAGATATCTTTTCTCAATTTGTAGCAAATTTGACGGCGATCTGATGCGTCCAACATAGTTAAACTGTAAGATGAATTTGGGTAACCCTGTCAACAAATCGGCAAAAATCCCTCATCGGGTGGCAGCCGAACTTCGCTGCAGGCGCAGGCATAGCTTGCCCTCACACGGCGTTATCAGCATTACATTAACGATTCTTGAACTTAATATCATATGGTACTTAATTTATCTAACTGGGGTTGTAGATTTAAAACATTATCAGTTACAGGTCGACGATCTGACCAGAAACTTCAAAGGCAATATGCCGCTTGCGCTGGCGCGTGGGATTTCCGCAGTTAGGGTTCACGGAGTAGATGTTGAGCTGCGACAGTTGCGCGACCGTCACGTGCGCTGCTCGTCGCCAAGGGCACCACCCACAATGAATACATCAAAGAGATTCTGTTAATCACGTTTGGTGTCTGATTCGGTCACCGAGTACATCCCGAGTTTATCATGAGTTCACCCAAGCCTTATATAATAGGTATGTGCATATCTCCCGATAAACGGCGAACATTTTCCGTCGCTGACGGCGTGACGCTGCGTTCGGGAATATTCCGCTAGGTATTTCCACGTCCCACAAGAATCGCTCTCATTAACTGGCGCAGTGGAATTCTGAAGAATCCCGTTGACCCCATACTCGGGGATGATGTATCCACCAAGTCGTTTTGGAATTTTTTAATTCGGTCAATTTGTTATATGTACAGCCGAGTTAAGAATTTCGTTCGATTTCCATGCACCCAAACCACCTGAAATATAATTTGTACGAAACTGAAGGTAGGATACACGTCATTATAGATATCTTTTCTCAATTTGTAGCAAATTTGACGGCGATCTGATGCGTCCAACATAGTTAAATTGGAAGATGAATTTGGGTAACCCTGTCAACAAATCGGCAAAAATCCCTCATCGGGTGGCAGCCGAACTTCGCCGCAGGCAGCCGCGCTTGTGACGCATAAGCGGCTGATTGTTTGGGGCCACCAAAGTCGATTTTGATTCATGTATCAATCCTACCTCTAACATCCATCTATATACGGGGGTATTTCATGTATAATGGAACCCTTAGGTCAAGTTTGTTTTCAAATCGATTGGCATCCTGTTGTCGAATTTTAACCTTTAATGATCGATTTTGTCATGCCCGCGCCAGGATACCGTATGACATGCCTTCACACGGCCGACTTAATATCATATGGTACTTAATTTATCTAACTGGGGTTGTAGATTTAAAACATTATCAGTTACAGGTCGACGATCTGACCAGAAACTTCAAAGGCAATATGCCGCTTGCGCTGGCGCGTGGGATTTCCGCAGTTAGGGTTCACGGAGTAGATGTTGAGCTGCGACAGTTGCGCGACCGTCACGTGCGCTGCTCGTCGCCAAGGGCACCACCCACAATGAATACATCAAAGAGATTCTGTTAATCACGTTTGGTGTCTGATTCGGTCACCGAGTACATCCCGAGTTTATCATGAGTTCACCCAAGCCTTATATATTAAAATATTGGTTATAACTCCTTGTATAATTTCTATAAATATATACCAAAGACGATCACCCATACATAGCTGTACTAAATTTAATGTGCGTTACCAATACATTGCGATTACAACCCATCCCATTATAATTTGGTTGTATTGCCATTTATTAATAAATATCAATTCCCATGTTTGCGCCATGCAATTGCGGGAAACGCCCCCTTCATGGAATGTATCGATATGGTTTCTTTGACCTGTTTCTTTTTAAATGCTTTAGGTGGCAAACTAATTAAAATGTGAAAATAGAAATTACTCACCAGTTTTTTAAAAAGACCAGGATGAATAAAGACCTCTAAAAAACGACAATACAAAAATCTAAACAAGGAGCAGTCGACCCTTGTCTTTGTCAGATCATAGCAACCAAGACGCCGGAAGTAATGAACCTTAACTCGCGCCAAAGTCTCGTCGCCATAACATAACCGCGAGAAAGCACGAGTTATTCATCCGTCTACTATCATCTATGGTTCGTAAGAGCTAGATCGCATCACTTCGCCATTGTTTCATCAACAGGGGTGTTATATTATAAGCGATAGCTCAATAATATGCCATAGAATTTTGAATAACATATAATGTATCATAAGATGATATACTTGTAAATGAGAAAACATAGACCTTACCTCTGCCATGTTGATGTGTGTACAAAATATAAACCATGAACGATCGAGGTACGTACTTCGTTCTGCGGTCAGAGTGAGTAAGGAATGGAGGCCCTCCGGACAATTTCATCCTCAGTTGGTGGTCTAGATCAGATTTTGGAGGAAATATGCCCTGCACAAATCGCTGATCGGCCCCAAATCTCTTTCTTGTAAGATGATCCCAAAAACGTCCGTCGCTGCACCGTAACCACCACTGCCTATACTAATCTGTAAGACACAAAGGATTGAGAATTTTTGTCTGGGCGTTGGTGCCGATTGTCTGTTGCCGTAGCCTCTCCTGTATAAGCCACCACCATTCCAAGTTGAGGGTATAGTGGGTGAAGTTGGTGGACCTGGCATCAATCACGTTGTTTTGGTTCGTGGTAACACGAGTAATGATGGTTTCAGCAACTGGTTGAGACTATGAAATCAGGTCGCGGTGGGACGATTACGATAGCTGTGACCCATTTTTCGTTCATTTTTCTTAATACCCGCGAGATGACGATGACGGGATAAAACCAAGTATAAGAATTTTCTTATCTGATCAACGGAAAAAGCATCAACTGCTATTGTAAAAGTCTGGTCGCAACGACACGTATGGCGTGAATAGACAATTAATGCAACTAGGAAACATGTCTATGTCTGGTTGACCCCATAGCGCAGTGCAATAGGTAAAATGTTGCTGGTTTAATTTCTGCTCTGTTCTGTCATTGAATAGCCTACTTACAGTATCTGCAGCCGCATTTGGAACACCAGCAATATGTGTTACACTGATCCAAATGTTGCGTTCAATACACCTGACCCATATTTCACTGGCGAACGCGTTACAAGCCATTGACTGATTAACCCCTTGCCCCCTCCCCATGAAGCAGCTGTCTAGCCCTACAAGACGTCAGGTATAAATTCATGTTACCGTTATGACCGGAGCTAGCAGCTGTCGTGTTATCCGATTGAAGCTGTATTTGCGAATCGTGAAAGGCTGTGCATAGGCCTTCAATTCCAACGCAATAATATGCAGATCTATTTCGTCGGTCGTCTATCAAAGGTCTGTTCGCTACTTAAGACCGCATCCCATCAGAGAAGCATTGGCTTGTAGTACCACAATCAACCATTGCATTTCATGCTTAGCCTCGTCCGATAATCGTATTTTCTTTTCAAAATTCCCATGTTCAGCTCTAAGGTCGAGCGTCTCTATCCCGCGACAGCAAAGTCCCATTAAATTAAGCAATATATCTAATGACAAGTTTTGGCAGCTGGACTATATCACTGGTGAGCGACTGTATGTTGGTACTCATTGTTATGCACTCATCTAGTTGGCCTAATATTGAAGGTCATGGAGGTTAAATCGAGATTGTTTGTACAGGTTTCATTAAACTGAGCCCTAAATCATGAAACGACTGGGCAGTGGCGTTGACATTAGCAAGGGATTTGGATTCATTATCCCCATGAAGGTACGAACTATACAAATACCACTGATTGTCTAAGCTTGGAATAAATTGGCTTAGTCATCTTAGTGATGGGTGTCCAAATCAAACCATACAGTAAAGATGTGAAATGGAAAAGTCGATTTATTTGACTAAATTGGAAATATGTTCGACAACAGTTGGCCATTGATACTGAATTTTAAGCATCTGTCAGGTCTAGCGATGCCATGTAACATCTAGATGTCATTAGATAAATACAAATTTTAATGAATTCATTTTAAAATGGTGGTAGGAAATGAAGAGATTCAAGACTTTGTTATTCACAATTAGCGGAATATTGCCGTGTGGGAGTAGTATGAACCCAGCAACCACGTTTAGAAGTGTGGCGTCTGTCCTCCACTGAGCAAGACAACCATTGATATTCTTCCCACCAACCTCAGAAGAGTGTTGTGTGTTAATCCATGTTTCGTAAAGTAAACTGACAGTATCGGAGAGTCTGTCAGGAATTTGACACTGGAAGGCATGTACCCCGGCCTTCTCTGCTTGAATAAAAGCATTAAGGAGGTAAACCGCGGCTGATTACGCAACAGTGAGAGGTTTCTATGCCTTTTGGATCATAATAGCTTCATGCTTTATCTGCTTCTTGACTGTAGCAAAAACCTCATAATTTGAACGTGACACCTCCATGTCCCTCAAATCTTGCGCAGTTCTTGGGTCGGGCAAATTTTACCGGAAGAAGAGCTTGTTCTGATCTCCTCTGGCATCTCTGCTCCGACCACTGCTTGCTCTACTTGTTTATCGCATGGCACCCTCGTCTCAGCCAATCAGCAAAAGCTCGGTCTTTTTCCAATATCTCCTTGATCTTGCTGCTAGCTTTGCATTAACTGTGACCGTGTCACAATATTACCTAGCTGCCCCCAGATTTGAGAAGGTTATAAGGGGGTTTTCTCAAGAGTCTTTTACTCACCAACCAATAATCTAGTTGCTTGTCGCTCATCAGGAAGACACAGGTTTATCTATCTCCCTGGAATCCATTTGAGGTTCAAGCACAACAAATTATCGCAGTACATTATTTTTCACATATAGTGTAGCGACACTCATTAAATTATGAAGAGACGAAGACACGTTGACTTTAAATGGATTCTTTATTCTCCGACTCCTCACTTGTAGCCACTAAAAGTATGTTAAACTGAAAAAACACATAGTAGACAAATCAGATATTCAAATTACAACAATGACTTAGCATTATAAATTTAGCCATGGGCGATAATACAGTTGACATACTACTGGTTAGAAACCCGACAGAAATTAAGTCTTACACAAAAGAATAACATTTGACATACAAGTAGTTCGGGTCTTAACACATTGAAGATGCTAAATAAATACCTCTTTGGCGGGGATACTCCTTTAAAAGGCATAAGAAGTCCAAACTTATGTAAAGTGTACGAAACAACACCCTTTCGGTTTTCACCGCAGGCGCGAACTGTGAAGCCTACCGGTTAGTTTTAAGTTTGCGTTATGATTATATCGAGGCAGGACATAAGATAAGATAAGATAATTTATAAGCCCTATTCGGGAATTTGCTTTACAGTCTACAATTGACTCGTGTCTCTCTGTCACTCTCCTCGTGTCCCAGCCCCTGCTAGGCCCGTGTTTTGGCAGGAAAATTTCAGATGGCGCTGGAAGACGGGTGCTGTGATGAAGAAGCAGTGACCCGCAGATATCGAGCAGTTCCTTCCTGGTGTAGGACAGCATATGCTTTATTTGCACCACACGGTCGTCACATGATCGGCAACTCACGTTACATATTGATGTGGTGGTCAGAAAGACGTCTGGTCGTTTGGTGACGTTGATGTAGTTTCCAAGGTCGAAGAGTGCGAAAGACACTGGAAACAGGACCAGGCAAAGCACATGGCTTTCCGAGAAGCGAAGCGCGTAGTTGAGCAGCTGGAAAAACACAATGTCCCTTCCTGGGCAGCTGATGAGAAAGTCCAACAGATTCAGATATATCCTTAGATTCAAAGATGTTGTAGACGATCTTATTCACACACTGCACTAAAAACACAAGCCCAACAAAGGCCAAAACACAAGGAAAATGACAGAAAAACACGAACACACACTAGACTGCGTGTCGCCGCGGTGCAGCGCCACCTAGAAATTGACATTGAGAAGTAACTGATTACATGATGACACAAGTAGTATAAAAATAAATGAATTATTACTGGGCAAAGCACAGTAACATGGCTCCCTAAATAGTGAAGACTATTTACCCAGAAACAAAACATACCACTGACCACTGGCTTATAAGTACAGAAGGAACATAATCCTAAAACATTTTCAGGAAATGTACATTTGTATATCTAGCTTGAAGTATGACTAAATAATCAGAACAACCCATTCATGTGACCACATGATCTATGCAAAATCCATCTTTCATAACACAATTCAAATGCACTTAAGATATAACGTTAAAAATGATATTATTTGTAACTCAAATTGCACATGGTTAACTGAAAACCATGTGTATTTTCATCAGTCCATTTCACAAATCACTCTCATAGAGTCCATCACCAATAGTAGTAGTAATCTCACTTGGAAGGCTCCCTGGCAGGGAACCCGGTCCACCAGAAGTACAAGCTTGTGGATAGGCCTCTCACAGATAGAGTTACGCGACAACAGCTTGACATTCCTAACTAGACAATCTTCATCCTTGACAGTCTCAGTTACACGACCAAGGGGCCAGCTGTTACCAGGTAAGTTTTTTATCTTTCATTAGTACAATATCATCCACTTGAATGTCTGTTTGAGTGCGATTCCACTTCTTTCTCTCCTGGAGGGTGGGAAGAAATTCACGTCGCCACCTATACCAGAACTCATTTGCTAGGTACTGGACTGCACGCCATCTGCGGTGTAAGTATACATCCTCTCTGACAAACTGACCGGGAGGAGGCATTACAGTTTTAGACTTCATAGTCAGTATCATAGTAGGTGATAGCGGCATCAACGAATCTGGATCTGTAGAGTCTATCCGTGTGAGTGGGCGACTGTTCACTGTACACTCTGCTTCAACTAGCAGGGTGTGGAGAGATTTTTCATCTAGTGGGATGCACTGGGAGGGTTCATCTGCCAGTTAATCCAGTCACAATTGTCTTTACAAAGCTTGTGCACTGGTATGGTCTTGAGCACATCTTTATCATTGCAGATATACTTGTGTAGATTGAATCTGGGATGCTTCTTGAGATGTACCCACTGATTTGAGTCCATCATCCACATAGAAGTCCTCACGCACAAAATCTGCTGTGTCATGACCATATTTGTGCTCATACAGGTTGGCTGTGTGCTTCAGAGTGAAGTTGGCGATTGCTGGAGATGAAGTTGTACCAAATGAGTGAACAGTCATTCTATAATCGTTTGGCACATGATCAAACTGGTTGTGGTCCCACCATAGAAATCTCATAAAGTTCTTGCGTTGTGGCTGAACTGACACTTGGTGAAACATGCCTTCAATATCGCATGAGAAGGCTACAGGCTCCTTCCTGAATCTGCAGAGTATTCCAGTCAGGTTGTTGATGAAGTCTGGGCCCTGGAGTAGATGCTGATTCAGGGATTCTCCACAGTAGGTGGCACTTCCTTCAAACACAATTCTAAGCTAGTCTATTTTCTTCGGATGATAGACGCCATAATGAGGAATGTACCACACTGAACCTGGATCCGGATCATCATCTGGGGGAACCTTTTCCACATACCCCTTGTCTAAGAGATCGTCCATAAATGCTGTTAGTGATCTCGATACCTTCTGTCGCTTTCGAGTCTGCGTTTCAGACAATAAATCCTCTTCAATGCCATAGGTCTGTTGTTGGGTAGCTGTACATCATTCTTGAAGGGAAGTGGGAGTTCAAAGTGACCATCTTCTTTATGTGAGATAGCTGTTTGCACGATGTTCATGAATTGGTGATCGTTCAAAGACATTTATTCACTGGACTCCACCTTATTGAACTCACCATCAAACATGTTACTGATCTGAGCTGGGCTGATTTCCTTAGCTAGTGTTCTGAATGCGAAGTGACTAGACTTGCTGTATGTCATGTCAGGATGTACAGCTCTGACTACACCCCAGCCGAGAGCCGTCCTGATGGCGTAGGGCTCATCTTCATTGCCTGGTATCACTTGTCTTGGCTTGATAGCACGCACACAGTTTATTCCAATAAGTAGACCGACCGGTATATCTTCATCATATGGCAAGAGATTCTGAGCAACAATCTTGAGGTGCGCCCACTTTTCCACTAATTCGGGTCACGCTATCTGCACTGGCTTCACCGGAATATCGGATCGGGAATAGCAGGGGGGTAGCTGTATCTCCACACTCTCATTCACACCTTTGACGACAAGATCAGACACTTTCCTACTTGTCACTAGCTCCTCACCCAGTACAGTTGACAGTGACTTCAATGAGTGATGAAGTTGCACCAAGTTGATCGAGCACCGGATCAGTCACGAAACATGCGTCAGATTGCTCGTCCAGCAGTGCGTAAACGATAACAGAGGTTCCACCCCATGATAGAGTGACAGGGAGAATAAATGAGTGATAGTTCTCACCCTCTCTGTCCACATTTGACACATGACAACTTACAGTTTCAGCTTTGGTTGTACTAGTAGACTTGGAACTGAGTTCCTTGGGAGGTACTGATTGTTCACTGACAGTCACTGACATATTTTGGAGGGCAGATTGGAGTTTACGAGAATCGTACTTATCATTGTGAAGCACTGTCATGTGGACGCGCTGACATAGGTCACATTTAACATATGTATGGCAGTCATTGCGGATGTGACCCCATTTCAAGCACTTGAGCAGCTAAATTTTTCAGCTACCGGCCACCAGGGCCGGTACCTGAAAAAAGTTACCGGCCCGGCAGTAAACCTACCTGCCCAAAAATGTGTAAGGACTCTCCGCACCCTGAGTGTCAAATTTATTAAAACAAAAACGCATATACAGAACATAAACGCATGTACAGAAATAACAGGAAAAACCGGAAGCCGCAGCCTGTAGATGGCAGGTGATCTTGTCAAATAAAACAGCTCATACAAAAACCTTAAATAGGCAAATCACAGATTAGAGTTCCTTTAGCTCCTCCCCGTATGCAAGTTCTTGGATCCTTTCAAGAGCGACACACAGAGTGGAAGTGTCATCTTGCTCACCATCATTCTCCTCATCCTCATCATCTTCTTTTCCCTCCATAGACATGACTCGCTTCTTTCTGGGGCCACCAGTAAACCATAACTCAATGGCCCGTGAAGGGTCATAGCTGTCAATGTCTTGTGAATGAATCATTATTATCATGAGGTCATTTAGAGTGGTTATATTGAGGCTGGAGCGCCATTCACTCTTATTAAGACCCATTGAGCTAAACCCTCGCTCACATTCTGCAGTAGAGGCAGGGAGAGTAAGGAGGAGATCCACAAAGAGGAATAGGTTAACACATTCTTCACCATACTGTCTGTTCATGTGGGGCCAGCTGAGGTCGGCCAGGCGTTTCAGCCATCCTGGATGGTTGTATACATTGGACTTGAGGGCTGTCCACTCATCAGGTATGTTATCAGTATGTGCACCTGCCTTCTTAAGTACAGGAGCAAAGTGATTGACCAACAGCTTCTGCATCTCCAAAGTCCGTCATGTTATCCTTGTCTGGTCAGGTCTTCAAATTGGCAACACTGGTAGCATATAGTACACCCTCATCGATATCCCCAAACTGCTTCTCCAAGCTGGTAATGAGGTCCTGGAGTAGATTATTCTTAGATGATTTGAAGACTGTATCCGTTCCAGTCAGTGTCCTCCCCTCATAGACGTAACTGTCCTCCACCTTCTGCAGCATTGGTCCAGCCTTGGTTTGATATTTGATGAGAAGCATCTTAGTGGCCTCCATGGAGCGATGCATGTCTGCAATGCACACCTCTGTTTTCTGCAGCTTGACAGAGAGTTGGTTAAGGTGCACTAGGACACCATACAGCAAGTGTGCATATCTGAAATTTCCAGTCCCCTTGTAAAAAGGACCTTTTTTAAATTAATCGTTGGTTACGAGTGCTCGCCATTGTTTACAATGCATTGCGTTTTTTTCTTGGTCGAATTCCAGCCACTCCCTAATCTTCCCCGAATCGTCTCGCATCCACTTCTCATTGAATTTCCTTATCCTGCGATCTCTTTCGTAGTTTCTTGCCGTTTCCTTTTGTTACTCTGCTGTAAATTTCACTTTCTTAGCTGGAGGAGGGTCAGCCCCATTCATATATTTCCACATTGTTGACAGTGATTCCTCTCGCTTTTAGAATTGATTTTGGAACGTCCTCTCTACGCCACTGATATAGTGAGCTCAGTTCACGGTTTAGACAAGCGCAAGGTTGACAGTATACGCCCCAACAAGCCATCGTCATAGCTTGAAATGTTAAGCTGAGTAGAAGATGAGGTAGCCTAGAACGGACATACGCGACGACGTTCATTAGCTTAACGGTGACGCACAGTTTATCCACGTCTCAAGGCTCGAATGAGGTGTGTCTCTAACTGCGATAAGCTGTTGGTTTTATTCGCAACGGATCAGATAACAGCTCCTCTGTCTCTTTCACCCAGCTAACAGTGTCGTCCTACAGGGTGTAATAAATTTGTATTACCAATATTTAATCTTTTGGTGACGTTCATGAGTAATTGGCTGGTTGATGCTTAAAGCTAATAGCGCTAACAATGCGCGAATGGCAAGAACATTCGCTGTTATCGCGCGCTGACCGTCTGTTACGAAAATTTATTAATTATTCATGAGGTTAGGCGCAGACGCCAGGCTGCCGCTTGCTGCAGCCAACCATAAACGGCAGTACCATCCAAACACAAATCCTGAGGCGGTGTTTTGCCATTGGAAAAATCGACTCGCCAGCCGGACGAGTGAATTGGGTACTGCCACTCGCCCGAGCCTCATTTTACTCGCCATTGGCGACCGGGCGAGTGCTAATTTCCATCCCTGCACTTGAGGCACAAACCTTTGGCTCGGGCCGTCTCGTACCGCTCCTGTGGGCTCAGCTTGAGAAAATCAGTACATTTACTGATCACATGAGTTCCTTTGCACAGGCTGCACTTAGCTTGGAATATATGTGGCATGGTGGGTGACTTGGCTGGCTTGTCGGTAGAGCTAGGGGTTGGCGCAGCTGCCTGTGTGGCGAAGCTTCTCACCACATGCCTACCACTGGACTGACGGGTACCCCTGTGAGTGGTGTCTAGTCTAGCCTTCATGGGGTTGCAGGCTATTCTTGCTTCACGTTTGAGGAACTTGCAGAATGTTTTGAACGGTGGGTATCCTGGCTCGCAATGCTCTCCATATAGCCAAGAATCTACTGTGCGGCTCCACCGATCAGCAATATACCAAGGGATTTTCGATACCATCCTCTGGTTTTCCTCAACATCATTCAATATAGTGAGATAATCCACAAAGCCCATGGCAGAGAGACAGTTATTGAGAAAGTCAGCATATCTCCTCAGCTCTACACCATCATGTGGCTTAATTTCTGGCCAGCTTTTTATTTTGTTCTTGTATGATTGGTAGACCAGATATTTATTGCCATATCTTTCCTCTAGGACTGCTCTTGTCTGTCTGTATACAGAGTTCATGTCAGAGTCCTTCAGTAGGAATAATCCCTGAATAGACTCCTTTGCAGCTCCTGAAGTGTACATTCCGAGACAGTGTAACCTCTGCACGCCTGACTTTATTTTGGCTTCAATAAGAGTCTCAAATGAGATCACCCACTCAGGGTATTTGAGGGGGTCAGCGCCATCGAATGTGTCTGGCTGCATTGGCGGAAGGTGGTTCTGGCTCTCTAGTATAATATCTGCCAGCCTGGATAGATCACTATCACGGATTGTGTCAGGTTCGAAGTTCAACAAATGTGTGTGCTCATGGTGGCATGATGCACTAACCTGAGGGGGCATATCCCGGTACGAATATAGAGGCACATGCTATGGCGCTGCCAAGGGCATGTGATGAGCAGAAGACACCTGGTTAGCCCGGGAACCCAGGTGAACAGGCGACATGTGATGAGCGTGTGACACCTGGTGAGCAGGTGACAGCTGGAGAGCAGGCGGCATGTGATGAGCGTGTGACGCCTGGTGAGCAGGTGACGCCTGGTGAGCAGTGACGCCTGGTGAGCAGGCAGCATGTGATGAGCAGGCGGCATATGATGAGCAGGTGACGCATGGTGAGCATGGGACGCATGATGAGCAGGCGGTATGTATGTGAGGGCGTCAGCGTTCATTGGTGTGTACGTGTACACTGGCCTGTCACCTGGAGCTGAGGTATGTGTGCGTCAGTCACTTACAACCACAGAGTCATGAGTGACAGCAACAGGGCTGTATCTAGGATAATTGGCTCTCAGGACATTTTGCAGCTTAGTCTGCGTCTGGTGCAAGTCTTCTTCGACACGAGATATTTCATCCTCAATATGCCAGATTGTATCGGCCACAGTTTCTGGGTATATGTGAGAGGTAACCATGGCGGTGGCACCAATTCCGGAATCGCGGTTAGCTGATTCATGTTGAAGACCTTTGACTTTGTCCTGGTATCTGATTGGGGGGTTGACAGTGCGCCTGCTAGCAGTTTTAAATGGATTGCGCAGCATGGTGACTTCTAAAGAACATTTGCCAGATCCTCAAGAGTTTAACTGTAGCGACACTCATTAAATTATGTAGAGACGAAGATACGTTGACTTTAAATGGATTCTTTATTCTCCGACTCCACACTTGTAGCCACTAAAAGTACGTAAAACTGAAAAAAACACATAGTAGACAAATCAGATATTCAAATTACAACAATGACTTAGCATTATAAATTTAGCCATGGGCGATAATACAGTTGACATACTACTGGTTAGAAACCCGACAGAAATTAAGTCTTACACAAAAGAATAACATTTGACATACAAGTAGTTCGGGTCTTAACACATTGAAGATGCTAAATAAATACCTCTTTGGCGGGGATACTCCTTTAAAAGGCATAAGAAGTCCAAACTTATGTAAAGTGTACGAAACAACACCCTTAGGTTGTCACCGCAGGCGCGAACTGTGAAGCCTACCGGTTAGTTTTAAGTTGCGTTATGATTATATCGAGGCAGGACATTGAGAAGTAACTGATTACATGATGACACAAGTAGTATAAAGATAAATGAATTATTACTGGGCAAAGCACAGTAACATATAGTATATGAATAATCTGACAAAATCAAATCCTGGGTAATACTTAATAAGAACCATTACAAGTGAATTCCAAAGTCAGGAGTTACATGGAATAGTTTTGATGAATAGCCACAAACGCAACAGGACATTAAATGGACGTCATCAAACATTAAGAGAAACGCTATTAACTGAAATTGTAATTTTACTTGTTCCACATAACTTATCATTGGTAATCGAGGATTTTTAATTTGCATTGATGTATATAAATCAGCATAATAATGTACACAACAGATGCCGCTGTTATGTTATGTCCAAATAACTATATTGAGAAACACACACACGAGGACGACACCGTGTAGACCGGAACAGAACTGTCTTTATTCTTAACCACCATCCAACACATGAAGTGGACGTTATGATTTTTAGTGAGGGCTTCATAATGCAACATCCCCCTTCTTTTAAGAAATCATCAATGACAGACATTATGTAAGTTGCTTGTCTGCAGTCACAAACAAAAAGGTAGCTGTCTGCCTGTTACAATAAAATGACATACAATTTAAGTCTAGTCCCAAGTTGACATTCATACAAAACAATACTATCTGGTTCTGCTACAATATGAATATGTATTTAGATTAAATATCTTCTATGAGACGACGTGGAGGCATGACATTTCGCTTGGGACGTGGTGTAGGTATTGTAGTATTTCCACTTTTCTGTATCGCAGGTGAGGAGACTGTTGCGTTGTGATTCACTTTACTAGTAGGTGTGGAGATGGGATCAGGTACGGGGCTATCCTGTGTTGGCTGTAGAGTAGGTGGGGCAACTATGGGTGCAGCTGGTGGTGACGGAGTTGGGCTTGTGTAAGTGTCAGTGGCTATGGGTCGAGGTCGTAGCAATATTCTGTTGCGTTTTAGAGGGCGACCTGTCGTGCGGCATAGCACTGTATAGGAACGTGGTTCGGGGCCAATTCCAATAACCTTACCGGGGATATGGTGGAACGGTTGTAATAACGGGTTCCATTGGCTCTTTACTCTGCGATGCCTGGTGCTTTTGACAAATGGCGCATTGTGATATTATGCCCTCGATGTCAGAGTTGATCCCGGGCCAGTACACGCTACCTCTGGCGCGCATCTGACAGCGGATAATCCCTTGGTGACCAGTGTGGATGTCAGTTAGATATTGGTCATGGAGGATCTCTGGGATCAGCAGTTGACTTCCCTTCAGAATGAGACCATTTTCAATGCTTAGTTCGTCTCGGAAAGGCCAATAAGGATGAATGCTGTGGTGGACGTCTCTTTGGCGTCCGGGAAATCCTTGGATAATGTATTTTGACAGGCGATTGAGTGTCTCGTCATTTGTTATTGCTTCACGAAGCTCATCGAGTCGTCTGTTGCTGAATTGAACGAAGCATACCTTAATATTCAGTTCAATGTGCTCATCAGCACTAGACTTTGGGAGTCGAGAAAGGCTGTCCGCTAGAATCATCTCTTTGCCAGGTCTGTATTTTATCTCGTAGTCATAGCGTTGCAACCTCAACAGCATACGCTGCAGACGGGCTGGGGCAGATGTGAGTGGACGGTGATCTGACTCGATGGTAAATGGTTTGCCGTACAAATATGTGTGAAAGCGTTCTGCTCCAAATACACATGCAAGTAGCTCTCTTTCTATGTTTGCGTACCGCTTTTCGGTGTCAGACAAACTTTTTGAGGCAAACGAGATTGGGTGACCATCTTGAATGAGTGCGGCGCCGAGGGCTTCTTGACTCGCATCAACTTGCAATACAGCTGGCTTGGTTGGATCAAAGTATGAGAGCAATCCAGCTCTACTAATGAGCTGTTTGAGTTGGCTGAAAACTGCTTGATGCTCTGGATGCCACTGGAATTCAGAGTCCTTCTGTAGTAGCTGTCTCAATGGTCCTGTAACGTTACTCAGCTTAGGGATATACGGAGCAAGGTATGTGACCATTCCAAGGAATGACTGGAGTTCTGAGACGTTTGCTTGGGGCTTCAGGTCGATGATAGCCTGCACTTTGCTTGGATCAGGCTTGACCCCTGACTCCCCGTAGATGTTGCCGAAGAAGCATACTTCGTCTTGGTTGATTTTACATTTCTCTGCATTGAAGACAAGACCACATTTGCGAGCACGTTCCATCAACTGATGGAGATTGCGGTTGTGATCAGCTTGGTCAACACCGAACACAGTGATGTCATCTGCAATGGATATGACGCCAGGCAGTCCATCGAGTATCTGATCCATTGCCTTTTGGAAGACGTCTTGGCTAGTTTTCAAGCCGAATGGGAGCCTTTGGAAACAGAACCTTCCAAATGGACTGTTGAACGTAGTGAGGTGTTGACTGGCATCATCTAACTGCACGCTCCAATAGCCGGACTTGGCATCCAGTTTGCTAAACACTTTGGCGCCCTTGAGTCTGTGTGTGACCTCTTCAAGTGTGGGGGTGCGGTGCTGACCCCTCTTTAGCGCCTTATTGATGTCTTTCGGATCCAAACAAATGCGGAGAGACCCGTTTGGTTTTTGAACATATGTTATGCTCGAGACCCAGTCTGTAGGTTCACTCACTGGGCGGATGACATCTAGGTCCAGCATTCTGTCAAGCTCAGAGCGGATTTGAGATTGGAGCTGGATTGGAGCTCTTCTTGGCGCATGGATTACAGGACAAGCATCCTCCTTGAGGATTAGTGAATGCTCTCCTTTGAATTTACCCAAGCCTGTGAATCGGTCAGGGTACATGGACTTGACGTCACTCAGCTTTCTAAGGTTGGCAGTGTCAGTCTGGAGAGATATGGTACAGTTCATGGTCACCAGACTGAGAGCTTCGCAAGTTTCCAATCCAAAAATTACAGGACCTGGTGTGTCAGTTACATAAAATTTTGTTGCTTGCCACTGGCTGTCCGCGTAACGACACGGGATGGTAAGTGTACCGTACTGACCTGACGAATCGGAGTGCCATTGTATGCAGTGAGTTTGGCGTCACTTTTAACTAAGGTTGTTGGCAGTCCGTCTTCATTTACATGCGATGGGTATATATTGCGGAACGTTCGCAGAGGCAGGATATTCCCTTGAGCACCTGTATCCACTTTACCTCGTAGATTTGTCTTCTTGTTGGGGTATGCCTCAATGCGCAAGATTGCAAATGCTTTGTCCCGGCTTACTGTTGAAATGGAGAGAGTGTCGAATGTGCACTGTTCAAACTGAGGTTCATCCTGATTCTCAACACAAACAGAGTGTACATCAGGCTTCTGCTTCTGTTTGTTATACTTTGAAGTACTGTACTTTATTGAGCCACTGCGATGTCCTTGCGTAGAACTGTGTGCAGCAGTACTGCGACAAACTTTTCCCCAATGACCAACTTTTAAGCATTTATTGCATTTCTGGTCGCGAGCGGGACATTCCTCCCGACGGTGTCTAGTCCCACCACAAAAGTGGCATGTGTTCCTTGAGGTCGATTCAGCATGTGGAATCGGTCCTTTCCTTTGGTTGTTTCGCTTTTGATGGATGCTATCCACCTTCGTAGCCTGCCCAAACTGATTGAGTTGTTGTTGTGTGGCCTCGTATGTTCGAGCACAGTCAAGAACTTTGTCAAGTGTCAACTTCTCGGGATCGTGGTCTAGTAGCTTTTTACGAACGGGGTTGTGCACAGTGCCAATAATGATTTGGTCGATCAGCATGTCCTCGAGAGCAGCCTCGAATTTACACTTCCGTGCTTGCACCTTAAGACGAGTTGTAAAGGTGTCAATGGGCTCAGCTGACTGTTGACGAATGTCGCGAAATTGAAAACGGGCAAGTCTATAGTTAGCCTTGGGCTCAAAATAGTCTTGGAATGCCTGCCACACTGACTCTGGCGTTTTTCTTCTGCTCTACTGTCAGATGAGACCAGTTGTCGTAGACTTCTAAAGCATTGGGTCCCAACCACAGTAGGATGTAGTTAACAATTTCGTGACCTGTTTTGTTACTGTACGTAGGAGTCGACAACAACAGTTCACAATAACGCTTGAATGAGCGAAACTGATGAGGCAAATCGTCACTGTCCCAGTTGAATGAGGGCAACTTGATACCGGCTAGATCGTTTGAGTGCACGTACTGCACGCTTGCTGCTGGGTTTGATTCCGACATGATTTGGCGGGCGATAAACTGCACACTGTCACTGACGCGATGCAATTATTTACCACAACGTCCAACACGATCACTAGACCTGATATTGTCACATGTAGAAGCTTACTTGCGATTTGCACTTTGCGCTCGTTTTGTTGCTCGACATTCCAACACCACAGTCACACAATCCGTCGCCGACCATGTGCGTTTGAGCGGGGTCGTTGAGGAGGTGAATTGCTCGGTTCACTGAAATCCGGTGTCACTGACCTCAAGACGACAGTCGTTTCCACTGCTGACTAGCGGAAGATAAAAAACACTGTTTTTAATCACTATGGGTCGTTTTAGATCTCACTTGCTGCCACCATGTTATGTTATGTCCAAATAACTATATTGAGAAACACATACACGAGGACGACACCGTGTAGACCGGAACAGAACTGTCTTTATTCTTAACCACCATCCAACACATGAAGTGGACGTTATGATTTTTAGTGAGGGCTTCATAATGCAACAGCCGCCGCAATAAGTGTGTTATCGCAGTGTGACGATGGTGAAAAGGGGAAAAACACTTGGACTCTCTGTGTCCTCGTATTTTGTACACATATCGCCCACGTAACCATGCAGTAGCAAACACGTCTTGTCAAGCTCTACAAGAACCACTGGCCATGTGCAGAGCAGGCAGGATGGAACATCAGCTACTTGCTAGAAACTCATATCTCTCAATGGCAGACCTCGTGGTTTTAGCTCTTGACTAATCTGCTGGGCAATGACAGGGTCAATGAACCCATCCTTTCAATATTTTTTTAACCACATATGCAGGGCATGAAACTTAGAAAATTTGCCACCGGCCAACAAAATTCAACACAAGTTTATGTATATTTATGAATACTTTATTTTTTTTACCCATAACCCACACTCAGGTAAAAACATGTAATGCACACAGCAATAACCCCCTACTTAACAACAGTCTTTCTGGTATGTGGCCTCGAGCGCCCAGGACAAACCAATGTAAACAAAGTCCTCTTCTGGTCCATCCTCCTCCTCACTTCCACATCGAATGTTTTCCTTGTAACTGGAGCGTCGATACCAGGTCCCAGTAATCTATAACAGTTCTATAGCATGCTCAGGGTTGCAGTCAGTGATAGGGGGTGACACAATAAGCACAGTCATCGGGTCGTTGAGGGAGTCTGTGCCAAGACTGAACGTCCAGTCATTTTTTTATGTTGAATCCTCTTTCACACAGCTGTAGAGGCAGGAAGGGTCAGAATGAGGTCCATGAGGGCTAATACATCACAACAGTCTGTCCTATGTGCCCTGTTGATGCTTGCCCAGGACATCTAGTCAATTCCTGGACCTCTGCTGCTGTCTGTGAGAATCTGCACAAGACATATGATCACACTATAGGCAATGATTATTTACATACACAAATGATAAATAGGTTTTTTCAGCATCAGCTCACCTGTGCTTTAAGCATTGCCCACGGGTCTGGGATATATGCAGTGTCAACACCTATACCAGAGAGTACAACACTGAAATGTTCAACGAGTTTGCCTGCCGCCTGATCACCAAAATCTGAAAGCATATTAAGACAGCTACACATCTTTGGTTGCATATGTTTCTGCAGCAATCGCAAAACATTACATCTTGCTTTTCATCGTGTCGCAGCCAACCTCTTTCTTCTCCGCAGTCTGTTTTCAGCCAGCTAGAATTCCATTTCCTGCCTCTTTTTTTCTCATAATCTATACTTTGAAACCTTAGCTCTTCTGGTAGCTTGCGCTTACTCGACTGGGGAGGCTTGGCCCCTTCAACGAAATGCCACATAGTGTAGACAAATTGGTGATTTGGACACAGACGATTTGACTTGGTCGACTCGTAGAACAGAGCTTGATGATTTATCATGATAAAACGAAGCCTTATTCATCCACATAGGTTCGCCGAGACCCAAACGCAACGCTACGTAGCGACCGACGTTTCGCCCGTGTCATGACGTGACACGTTGACAGCACGCGTCGCATCGTGACGCGCTGACCAGTTGAAAGCGCGAGCTTCTGTCACAGCTTCTCAAAAGCCGAGCCTAACCTTGGAGTCATACCTCCGTGCACCTACTTACATTATTACCTGAAACAACAACAATAAATTGGCACATCCCGGCCAACAGCGACACATTCAAAGATGAACAAGCCTCGAATACAATTCTAGCACAACAAATTCACGGCTGCTCGTGAGGGGTGTTTTTATGATTTCGGACATGGTAATGGAAGAATGATATTGTTTGAACAAAACAAATACAGTTATATTATATATAAAAAGACCAGAAATCATATGAATGAGGATGCGTCATGTTAGTATTACCGTCACATTGCTGCGTAAGTTATTATGCGAACAACTCGTCAACTAAGTGAGCGACGGTATATTAGCGCCCATTTAACAAAACCAACGGGACATCCGATAAAGTCGTATAAGGTGTCCAAATCTGTATATTTAATACTACAATGAAGACCAGAGACACTCTAAAATATATATGTATATATATATATACATATATATATATAATTATATATATATTTACGTATATAAAACACACACACTTATAGGTTTGGCCTACTTAGAGTTGGCACATGCGCCAACGGCATGTCTTCCAACGACAAGCCTGGACGACCAGCAATACGGTACCAACAATATACCACAAACAATATTATCTCTAAACAAAAATATATATGAATATATATATATATATATACATGTATTTATATATATATATATATATTTATTTTTATATTAATATATATGTATATATGTATATTTATATATATATGCATATATATATATGTATATATATGTACGTACGTATATATATATATATGTATATATACATGTGCATATATATATATATATATTTATATATATTTATTTATATATTTATGTATATATGTATACTTATATAAATATATATATATATATGTATATATATATGTATGTATATATATATGTGTGTATATATATAAATATATATATATATACAGATATCTCTATAATCTATATATATATATATATATATATATATATATATATATATATATACGTATATATACGTATATAAACACACACACTTATAAATATACATATATATATGCTATTTATAGATAGCTGCTCGGCGCTCGGAAGCTTGGCATCGGAAAACTGGGCATCGGAAACTGTGTATATATATATAGATATATATATATATATATATATAGATATATATATAGAGATATATATATATATATATATATATATATATATATATATATATATATATGTATATATATATATATATATATATATATATATATATATATATATATATATATATATATATGTTTGTATATATATATATATATATATATATCTATATATATATATATATATATATATATATATATATATATATATATATATATATATAAATATATATATATTGTGCGTGTTTGTGTATATATACCCGCTTTGATTGCACCGGGACATCCAGTGCACACTGTCGCTGAGACATAAAGACAGTATATACACGGACCGAGAAGAGCTGGTGACGCGCACTATTATAAGCTGCCGCTTAGATGTTTTGACATGACCCCTTTGCCAAGTCAATATTGAGCGGACGAAAGTGATAAATGTCACTGGTCGATTACGTAAGGTTTAGCCTGTTTTGACATGACCCCCTACCCAAGTCAATGCAAACCCAGCCAAGGCCACTGGTCGATTACGTAAGGTTTGGCCTACTTAAACAGCACCTGCTGTTAGCCTGCCGCTAAGCTGCTGCAGTAGAAAACCCCCGGGGGGGGGGGGGGGGCACTTAAGTGTATATAGGTAGTATATATGTGCCGCGCGACGGGGTATGCTTTTTCGGCCTCTCGACTTGTACGACGGGTTTTTTGACCTCATACTTGTACGACGGGGTATGTTTTTCAGCTTCAATCTGTACGACGGGTTTTACATTTGCATAATACCTTGTACGACGGGGTATGTTTTTGGCCATTTTGACCTTGTACGACGGGTACGGGTTTTCAAGGTCCCGCGGCACACCCCTATCCAGAATAAGGCCAAGTGCCCCCCCCCCCCCCCCCCCCGGGAGAAAACCTTGAAACTAATCGTCCTTTTTACTGTTTTTTGCTACTGTGAATGGTAAAAATACTGTTACAATCATTATCACGATGCCAAGTTCTAAACACTGACAAAATTTCATGTGCGTAAATACAGCCGTTTCAGAGATATCAGCGAGGAGAGAACTCGTAGCAAAAATCGCGATAGGTACTCTAAAATACATGTCATTATATAAAGAACAAAAGGTGAAAACAAGTATTTTTTTCGCCTATTCCATGCTACGATAATTGCTTGTTACAACCATATAATTCATATGTTCGTAACTGCAGTAGTTATGGAGGAGATAGTTACAGAAATTGGGGGAAAAAATCGACGAAAAATCGATCCCATAAGCCTCCAACACTGCGCATGCGCGTCAAACTGGATCGGCAGTTGTGTCCCAACTTGATCTATCATTCCTTAAAATTTCATGTTGATATGTTTGACTGGAGAAAAAAAAAAAATTCTGGCTAAACCAATATGTCTTCCAACTATCGTTGGAAGACATAATAAATACTCGCTGCGTTTGGAGTAAACAATCACTGATGATCTCAGTCGGGGTTCGGGGCTTAAATGCGTGTTAAATTAAAGGTCGGGCGCCTCAGAACGTGCTGCGAGCGGGCGCATCATAAAAACTTAATACAGGCAATTTGTTGACTCGCCACCCGGGCGACCAGTTTCGTAATTTCTATCCGCCCGAGCCGATTTTGACTCGCCATTGGCGGGCGGGCGGGCGTTAGTTTCGAGCCCTGCACATATGTCATATGTTAGCTAGTACCATGCGGCGGATGTAGGGTCCTGACGTGAATCACGTCTACCCTCGTCTACACACATAAATATACCGAGTAACCCCACCCGTCAACTGATCAATGCGATGCTGATGCGGATGACCCAAATAACTCACTGCCTACTATAGCCACTGTAACAGTGCGTCCTACACACCTTAAGGGGTAGAGGTAGCGATCAATTTCTGTGTCTCTGGGTAGAGAACGACAGTAGCAGACTTCCATAAAGCTAACTGCTCCTCGCATCTTAGCTACTTGGTTGAAAAAGCTTTGCTGGAATAAGGGTGACGACACGGAACCATCACCGATTGGTAAATATAATCAGAGAAGAAAGGGTCGTGTCAGGATGTGTGTGACAGGTGCGCTCGTCTTCTGGACCCTTTTTGCAGGTGAGTCAGCATGCAGACGTCCTCGTATTTCCCCCTAGCTGCATGGCGTCTTGTAACGCGCATGGTGAACTCAGCTCAAGGTGCATTCACGCCATATCAGGAAAACTCTCTTGGCTGTCAGGGGCGTAGCCAGGCTTGAAGGAATGTTACGCACAGACAGGGGAGTTCCAGACAATAAAGTCTTAAACCCCTTAGCTTTTGACTTTGATGCCTCTTTGACCACATTGTTTTTTCACTTTTCAAATTGATGTTACGCACGTGCGTAAGTGCGTATCGCTGGCTACGCTTCTGACTGTCTGCTCTTTCACATAATGCACTCCCGGCATTCTTTGTGCGTGAGGAACTTCGGTTATTCAGATCTAGAATCGACAAACATTGCACTTGGTCAAGTGCCAAGGCATTGGTGAGGAAAACACCTTAACGAAATGGTTTATGTTCCTTGACTTAGCTTACCACAGTGGAGTACCATATCTTTATTAAATGCATACCATTGAGGGAACATATCGCCAGTTCGCTACCATAACGTAGTCTGCATATAATTCAGTGAAATTATCAGTAAAGAGAAAATGATGGGTATTTCGTAATGAGCGAATTAACATTTAGCTGATGGGAATAAAAAATGGGTGTTTCATCATATAACGGATGGGTACCGAAGAATGGGTGATTTATCAGTAAAAAGATGCATATTAATGGACTAAATTGACATCAACTAGATGAGTGCATAACAATGAGTTCCAAATAATGAGTGAGGCATTAGAAAACAAGTAGTAACCGATGAGCAATTAAACTGTTAGCAGATGAGCATAAAGTAATAAGTGATTGAGTTGTTAAAGCATGAGTAACAAAATTTGTCGAATAACGTCAACCCTCTCTCCATGATTAACCCATGGCGGTATGCAATACTACACTGCCCACCAGACCAGAACCTCGCGACCCACATCCTACCCTTAACGACAATAATACATTCCGCAGCTGGCTATAAACAGGTCAACTCAAAGACCAATTGGGGGTTCTCAATATTTATGCATGCCGCACATTCCGCGGCCAGAACGAGGCCATGGGTGGGCAGCCCCGTTGACCTCCGACCTCGTTAGCCGGACCGGACCATGTCATCGTCTGCCGCTGTGTCTCGACCAAATAGCCATCGTTATTTTTGCGTTCCGTTTTGTAAGAGTGATGGAACAGTTAACCCAGATATTTCATTTCACAGACTTCCAAAAGATTCTACAAAAATAAAAGCCTGGCTTCACAAAATATGGCGAAATCAAGGTCCAGAACACGGGTTCATGGTGAGTTGTTTACAACTACGATCTAGAACATGTGACCGCGAGCGATTATAAGAAGGCTTGAGCTATTTGAATAGTTTCATGTGTTTTAAGGAAGTAAAGCACATAAGAAGGAATACGTTGATACTTTTCACATTTATTATCTTGTTTTCATAATGTATATGCACTCCAGGTATCAGACAGCACGTCTGTGTGTTCTTTCCATTTCACCAAGGACGATTTCAGGTGGACACCTGTAAGGAAGTGCCTTAAATCGTCAGCGATCCCCTCCATATTCGTATGGTCATCACCTAAAGAACCAAGAAGATTACCAAGCATGATATAGAGTAATCTTATATTCATACAAATTTAATTGCTCTTTACAAAAAGAACTTGTGTCAAATGATTCTTAAGAAAATACCTGCTGTCTTACATGTGGTCATAAACACACATGATGTGTATATGTATGAATGTATATATATATATATATATATATATATATATATATATATATATATATATATATATATATATATATATATATATATATATATATATATATATCAGTGTAGTTGACAACTACCAGTTTTTATTAACGACAACCAGCACCAGTCAAGTAGACGACCAGCCCCTGCCTGTCACTACTGATCTTGACATCCAGATGATTGTGGAAGAGAGTGACAGCAAAGAAGTCAGCTAGAGAAGTTGCTACAGGATATTCAAATCAAGTATGAAGAATCACAAAAACAGAATCAGGCCATGAGAGATCAACTACAGATCGAAAAGTTCGGTATTTTTTTCGGTTTTCCTATGATCCTGACATGGTACGGTTTTATACTGGGTTCAGGAACTATCTTGACTTTGAAGCTTTTTTTGAATACCTACAGGCGGTGGCTAAGAACATGACCAGTATGTACTATGTTCCTAGTACAGATGTTACAATGGCAGGTAAGCCTAGAGGCATGCAACTCATTGATGAGTTGTTTATGTTTCTGTGTCGTCTAAGGGTTGGGCTTAAAACTAAAGACTTAGGAGTCAGATTTAGCCGGTGCCAGGTCTGGGGTAGTTAAGTCTTGGCCAAATCTTCTGGAATGACTTTGAATCCCCTGAACTTGAACTTCGCCATCTGGTAGAGCACACCACCAATATGCCCACACTGACCACTAAGGCCTATAGCTACAGGAGGCTGTTAGGACTGCTGTCGGCTCCTCTGTAGATAATGTGATCTGTTAAAGAACCATCATTGGGAATATCAATTGCATTCAATGATTATTTCTAAGATTTCATATTGATTGACTTGTTTTTGAGTTAATTCATAGAGATAGCATGAATCTGCAGATATTTTGAAACATTTCACCTCTTAATTTTATCCATGCACTACCAACCACACGGTGTGGATTTTATTGTCACTATCAGGGCGATGCAGTGGATATGTTCTTAGCTCTGCAAGAAATGGAAAAGCATGCCAGATTAGGATCTTAATGGTTGTATAATCAGGAAATATTAGTGAGGATTATATAAGTGTGAATCATCATGTATTCATGCGTACCATTTGTTGTTAAAAACAATTCTACAGCAGCGTCTTTTCTCCTTATCTTCAGTTTTTATCAATACAAAATGTTTAAAAATTTTGACCACTACCATGTAGTCGAGTTTTTTCCTCATGCTAAGAGACTGTAACCACATGCATTTATGGGCCACAATAACCATGCAAGCAAGACATATGTATTCAGGTCGAGATGTCATACCTCTATTGAGTGGGCATCTTCATTTTTCTTCTGGGATCTGTGGCATCTTCCCTTGATGACACAGCAGTTACTGACAAGCTTTTCCACTGGAGAAATAAACATGATCAAATAAGCATCTATCCTGTGTTATCCATCCTGAGTGAAAAGCGATCAACTGCTTAAACACACCTCCAAACAACTCTATCAACGCCACCGGCAAGCGCCCAGATGCCAAGCGGTCGCCGACCATGCAGGTATATGTAATGATAAAATTACCTGGTATGCCGTGGACGTATTCCTCATCAAAATATTTCATGGCTTTTGTGATGTTTCTTTTCCCGGAAGCATCCGAAGTCTTTCATAAATAGGTTTCGACAAACCCGAACGATAAGAGGGGAACGAGAGACAAATCACGCTTACTCGCCATCTTCACCGTGTTGTTTACATGTGCGGCGACTCGAGGGCTGCTGATTCGACCCAGCGATAAGTTACATCATAACAACCTACTGAGGGGTGCGATCATTACGATCTACAGAGAGGAGACATTAGTACCTACAGATAAGTGATGACACAACGACCAACTGAGAAGTGACAACATTATGACTGGTCGGCCTGTATAGCCGTCTTTCCGTCCAATTGGGAGCTTTTGAAGACACTGTTTGTCCGGATGCAAGCTAGCAGCCTCAAATCATGTGCACATCCAACTTAATGTATCACTGCAAACTGAAAAAAAAACTTCTTTCAAGTATAAATGAATAAAACCACATATGTGTGACTTTGCCCGCGAGGATTAGGTTAGAAAAGTTATCAGTGACCTTGACCCTACTTTCAAACTAATAATCAACCCTGTATAACAATGTTTTGTATCATGAAAACCCTTATGGGAATAACTTAGTAATTTAAGTCGGTTTATACAGCTTATGTAGATACATATTCCCCAAGCAATTCGTTTGTTGGGTTTCTGGTGTTGCCTGACCAAGGCTTTATCTGCATGACTGCATGGATTCTAGTGTAAATTATGAATATCGAATCACTTTGCCTATTCACCATGGCGGCGTATTTACGTCACTTTCGTTCTGTCATCCCTTTGTGTTTACATGATACAGGGTACCAGAGTTTTACGATCTATAACACCAAGGCCACCGAGCCTTACCCACGTGGCGGCCAGTGGCAGATGGAGTGCTCTCCCGATCCCGACAACCCACAGTCAGCTGTTTATTTTGTCAGAACGGGATCGACCAATAACCCTAACCCGGACTCGCCGACCACATTCGGGAGCAAGGCACAATTCGTTCTGGCGAAGGGATACACCATCGATCCGGATTTCGCGGAGGAACTCGGAAAATTTCCTCACGCAGATCGTTACAGCTTCAGCGAAGTCAACGCTACTACAGGACGCGTTCGTCTTCTTATCTCAAGTAACGTTTATATCACAATCAAAGAATACCATTCATGACCATAATTTATATCCAATGGAAGGTCCAATTCTATGGCCACACATCTTGAAACTTATTGAGTCCGTCAAGCAATGAATCTCTTCTTCTGATTGGCTAGATCTCCAGCCACAAGATAGCGGCGACGTGGGTTGTTTTGTGGCGTCTGCGACTAACATCAGCGAACAAATCAGCGTTAAACGTATCCATAACTTCGTGGTTAGAGGTAAGTACCAAGAAGCGGTCAAATAAGACATTCGCTGGATCAGTGACTCGACTGAGAGTGTTTAAATAAAGCATTCGCTGGATGAGTGATTTGATGGAGAGTGGTTGAATAAAGTAATCACTGGATGAGTGATTTGATGGAGAGTGGTTGAATAATGCATTCGCTGGATGAGTGATTTGATGGAGAGTGGTTGAATAAAGCATTCACTGGATGAGTGATTTGATGGAGAGTGGCTGAATAAAGCATTCGCTGGATGAGTGATTTGATGGAGAGTGGCTGAATAAAACATTCACTGGATGAGTGATTTGATGGAGAGTGGCTGAATAAAGCATTCGCTGGATGAGTGATTTGATGGAGAGTGTTTGAGTAAAGCATTCGCTGGATGATGGAGATTGGCTGAATAAAGCATTCGCTGGATGAGTGATTTGATGGAGAGTGGTTTAATAAAGCATTCACTGGATGAGTGATTTGATGGAGAGTGGCTGAATAAAGCATTCGCTGGATGAGTGATTTGATGGAGAGTGTTTGAATAAAGCATTCGCTGGATGAGTGATTTGATGGAGAGTGGTTGAATAAAGCATTCACTGGATGAGTGATTTGATGGAGAGTGGCTGAATAAAGCATTCGATGGATGAGTGATTGGAGAGTGGAATAAGCATTCGCTGGATGAGTGATTTGATGGAGAGTGGAGTGATGAGTGATTTTTGATGGAAAGTGTTAAAGCATTCGCTGGATGAGTGATTTGATGGAGAGTGGTTGAATAAAGCATTCGCTGGATGAGTGATTTGATGGAGAGTGTTTGAATAAAGCATTCGCTGGATGAGTGATTTGATGGAGAGTGGCTGAATAAAGCATTCGCTGGATGAGTGATTTGATGGAGAGTGGTTGAATAAAACATTCACTGGATGAGTGATTTGATGGAGAGTGGTTGAATAAAGCATTCACTGGATGAGTGATTTGATGGAGAGTGGTTGATTAAAGCATTCACTTGATGAGTGGCATGTTATCGATGGATGGGGGAAGATATTGGTCAATTGCCTGACGGATGATCCAAGGAAGATATTGGTCAGTTGATTGTAAGATCATTCAGGGAAGATAGTGGTCAGTTGATTGGAGATGAGTGATTTGAGTGTCAGATTTTCAGGGAAGATGAAGATTGAATTGATTGACTAGATCAAGGATGATCCATGGAAATCATCTGTTGAGGAAGATGTTATTGACATAAGGAGTTCAATGTTGGTCTGATGATGAGGTAAGATGGCTGAGGACGATACGAGAGTTGGTCAGTTGATGAATGATGGCTCAAGTCATGGGTGATCATGGGTGACAAGTTCCTCGATCATGTTTGTAACTTGGTGTATAGTGTATTCTTAAACAGGCGAGCAGGTAGGATTGTTTTTTATATTGCAGGTCCCCCAAAGAGCGTCCAGTGGTACAGAAGAGATACAGGGGGTAACATTACAAAGTTGGACATCATGGAAAACAATCTGCCGAATATCTTCTGTCGGGTCAGCTTCAGCACGGTGATACCTGACATGTCCGTCTACATGGCGGGGGCGGACGGGGTTGGCGACGAGGACGTCACTAGTGACTTCGATACGGATGCTGGACGTCCACTCATCACGTGATGGCGTTTTGAACCGTGTGGAGGCAGAACCCAGCTACAACGGCCGTTAGTATGCCAGGCTATTGTTCCTTTGATGTATGCATGGATGTTGAGTACGGCTGTATTCATATGGATGAGTGATTTGCATGCTGAGAGTGGCTGAATGCAAAATTGAGTATTGTATGCATGGCTGGATGAGTATGATTATGATGGAGAGTGGTTGATGCATATAAGCATTCATGCTGGATGAGTGATTTGATGGAGAGTGATATTGAGTTGATGCATAAAGCATTTATCAATTCTTGGATGATGATTTGATTGTATGGAGAGTGGTTGATAAAGCATTCACATTGATGAGTGGATGTTGTCATCAGGTTGGTTGTGAAGGATCATGGCAGGGATCCAAATTAAGTTACATGTTGGTCAGTTGATCAGGATCATTAGGGAAGATAGTTGGTACCAGTTGATTGAGATGATCAGGGAAAAGATGTTGGTACATTGTTGCAGAGGATGATCCAGGCTGGAGGAAGATGTTGGTGATTGAATGTTGATGGAGACATTGTCAGTCAGGATGATCCAGCGAAAATGTTGGTCGGTTTGCTAGAGGATGATCCAGGAAAGATGTAGGTAAGTTGGCTGGAGGACGATACGAGGAAGATGTTGGTCAGTTGATGAATGATGGCTCAAGTCATGGGTGATCATGGGTGACAAGTTCCTCGATCATGTTTGTAATTGGTGTATAGTGTATTCCCCAAAGAGGCGAGCAGGTAGGAAGAAATTATATTGCGAGGTCCCCAGGAAGATGTTGGTTTTATTGGAAATTGCAGGTGGTGAAGTGAATACAGAAGAGATCTTGATTGGTGGTTACATTACAAGTTGGACATCATGGAAAACAATCTGCCGAATAGTATCTTCTGTCGGGTCAGCTTCAGCACGGTGATACCTGACATGTCCGTCTACATGGCGGGGGGCGGACGGGGTTGGCGTGTGTCGAGGACGTCACTAGTGGACTTCAGCGAAGGATACGGTTCGATACGAGATGATCCCAGTCTGTGACTCTCGTCATACGTCCACTCATCACGGGTTCGCTATGCAGACGTGGCGTTTTTACGTTGAACCGTTGCGTACATTCGAGGCAGAACCCAGCTACAACGGCCGCAAGTTAGCTTCAGTTATTACTACCATGGAACGCGTAGCGTACATGTACAGGTTCGATGTTCCTATTTCTCGATTTGTACTGATATTGAGCTATGGATTAACGGCTGTATTGATGTGATATTGAGTACGGCTGTATGCATGCTGATATTGAGTATGGCTGTATGCATGCTGATATTGAGTATGGTTGTATGCATGCTGATATTGATTGAGGCTGCATCCATGCTGATATTAATTACGGCTGTATGGATGCTATTGTCGATTAAGGCTGAATGCACGCTGATGCTGATTAAGGCTGTATGCGCGCTTATGTTGTTAACGGAATAAAGGATGCTCATGTGATTACGACTGTATGCTCGCTGATGTTGAAAACAGTCCTATGCAACCTGATTTTGAGTACAGCTATATGCACGTCGATGTTCCCGCACTAGATACATATCAGGCAGCGTTCTTACCAAACGATTTTGAGTACAGCTATATGCACGTCGATGTTCCCGCACTATAAGGATGTCAGGCAGCGTTCTTACAAAACGTTGGCGTCAATTAAATGAGCTTACATATTTGTCGTTACTAGCGACCGTCAATTAAGTTACATTCAGTTACTGGAATGAAATAATTTGCTTCGTCTGCACCACACCGTCTGACGAGAACTGCTTGACATCCGCTGGTCCAGTCTTGTTTGTGCCCAGTAGCGTAAGGCTCCAACTATAGGCCGTCGTTTGTAATGTGGTCTGATTTGTAGGGTGAGGACCGCCTAGTTAACAACATAACGCTACCATACAGCATCCCAGTTGTAATGACGTCTAGCTTCACTCTTAACGTCACGTGTAAGTATTGCTGCAAAGAAGTTGTTTTATTGTTGTCGGTCACCTTCCTGTGAAGGGTATCCTTAATGCAGCTATAAATATAGTAGCTTTATTATAGTTTATGCGATTTTATAACCACATGATTTGCTAAACAGCGCGAATGACCCCCATTTACGCTGTATACCTACTGTTCCTTCCCTCTGATTGCTGTCAGTTGTTTACATTCATTAACTGTTTCTTCCCTCTGATTGCTGTCAGGTGTTTACGTTCATTAACTGTTACTTCCCTCTGATTGCGGTCAGGTGTTTACTTTCATTAACTGTTCCTTCCCTCTGATTGCTGTCAGGTGTTTACGTTCATTATCAGTTACTTCCCTCTGATTGCTGTCAGGTGTTTACGCCCATTAATTATTATTGCCCTCTGTTTACAGACGCTCCTCGCATCAACTGCTCGACAACGGACAACCACGTGACCACAATATGCAAGGTGTATGGCAACCCTCTTGCAGAGGTGTCATACGATCGAGATGATGTGGCATCACCAAATCTCACACAGGTGCGTCAATGATTCACAAACTGGATTGCAATTCATCCCGTTTATAATAGTATATTTAGGCTATTGTGGCACATTTACAAATATTGTAGCTCATTTAATCAATACATTGGGCGCATTATTGAGCATATGTATCGGGTGGAAGATAGTCGACTTAGTGGCTGCAAGGCTTCAGCATCCTCCATTTGTGCATCATTCGTTATTTGCGCTGCCTGTTTTACGCTCGTCTGCATGTGGATCATTGTTATATGAGTTGAAAGTTCAACATCTTTGGGGCCAGTATCATTCCCTATTTGCGATGATAGTTCAGCATTCCTCGGACAGGGATCATTAGTTATTTGTGTTGTCAGTTCACTGTCAATCAAGCTGGGGATGGAACACACGTAGAAGTTACTTCGATGACCGAGGATGATCCAGCACTCACATACACTCTGATAGCTTCGAACAGTCTGGGAACAAGTCAACATAAGTTCGGACCCGGTACTGGTGAGTACAGTAGACTCAATGTGCATTGCTTGTGTTATGCCATGATTGTGAGTGTGTGTAGTGGAAGGGAGGCGGGGGGGGGGGGGGGGGGGGGGGGGGGGGGGGGGTTGACAAGGATTCTTGAATGAGTATAATGATAAAGTCAATTAATGTCCAAACAAGTTGCGTAAAACTCACGGTTGTTGCCCTTGGCTTGTTGCGTGTTTCTGTGACAGTTGAACCTACATCAGGTTCTTCACGTGCTTATAGCGCAGCTCCAGCAACAATGATGCTGTTGATGTTATCCGCTGTCACTTTTTAGCAGTGGATGTTACCGTGCAGCCTCCGCGTGAGAGGTTTCTTTGTGTTGCCATGGAGACTTTTGTCAACACCTTTGTCAATTATTTTCATACTTTATTACCAACACGTGGTATTGCTCTGAGAATACATGAATCCTGCGAATAATTTCCAATGATCAGTAACACTTTTCGTTGTAATATCCCTCTGTGTATGTTTGCTAGTTACCAACCAGTTGATATCATGTAGCCAAGTCTAACACCAATGTGTATCACATGTTCCTATTATAATAAAATCGCACCCGGAGTTTGTGTGCTGTTTAAGTCACGTGACGTAACACAGTTGCAGTAGTATACATAATGGCGTTTCTGGGACACCACCATCATTTATACTATTCTCCCTTTTCCTCAGACCCGAACCCCCAATCGGGGCCGAGGTGACATGGATAGTTTGTAGGTTAACTAGTGTGCCCATAGGCCAAGGTGTCTAAACCGTTCGCGGCTATCCACCTCTTTGAATCAAATGGAGAGAATGACACCTTGTTGACGCACAGCCCATAAGACATAGGCCAAGGTGTCTATGACTGGTTTATAGACTTTCTTGGTATTGGTGGTGCCTTACATCTGTACGGAAATTTGTAGCCTGCAATATCCTATATGGTATTTAAGTTTTGCCTGCCTGATAGACGGACCTTTATTTATTGAATACATCAACGACAGAAGCTCAGTGCCAGAGGTGAGGGATACAACTTTAGGACATGCCAGGCACTTAGAAAGGTATAAGAGACTGCAGTCCTCCAAGTTTGGCAGGATATGCAAAGCAACTATAAATACATACTTGGTCCGTATGGCTAAGTCGCTGACCCACGTCTACTAGATTCGGGCCAAAGCCATTGACCAAGCTATCCGTAATGAGCCTGTGGCTCTGAGGAAATATGCAGAGTTGGCTGGGACCGAAGTCAAGCCATGTGGGATTGTAGTGTCCAAAACACACCTCTACCACCAATGCTCACCAGATGGGATTGTGTCTGATGACATGATTGTTTAGGTCAAGTGTTCCTACAGTACCAGGGACAAACCAGTCACTCCTGTCTAAGTGCCATACATAGTCATTGAGAACAACCCTGAACAGCCAACATGACTACTATTACCAAATTCAGGGCCAGTTGTTTTGCCCGAACAGTCAACTTTGTCATCTTGTGGTGCTTATGTATCAGAGTATGGAGGTTGTACCAGTTACCCGTGACATAGAGTGTATAACTACTATGATTTCAAAGTTAGAGGTGTTTTTCAGGGACTATTTCAAAGATGTTATACTTGATTTGATGTTTTTTCACAATTTCTCTTACTGAGTAGTCTTGTGCACAGATTTTTTTTTCTTTAAGGAATCATTTTCCTGCATATTGTTTGCAGTGGAATGCATAATAAACTCTTGAAACTTGACTAATGTTTTAAATGAATTATATGAAATTAACCCATTGGAGGTTCCACAGTCACCTATTTAATGAAAGGGACAAACATGAATAGGGTGAAAACAATTTTTTCTTCAACAGTATTCGCGTGTAGGGTTATTAAAGATTACATTATAAGGCACATGGTATAAAAAAGACTACTACATATCACCTTTCATTGAGATTCATATAATATCACACCCTGAGTGGACTAGACTTTAAAACATACAGTCACACTTCACAAACACTAAACTTCACCTTAGGCAGTTGTGGGGACGATGCACTGCCGAAAGTTACATAACATATAACAAACAAAGATTTTTCCCAATCCTATGATCTGCTCAATGTGCATCCTCTTGCTGGAGATCTTCTTGTCTCTATACACCACTTTCCCTGTCAACCGATTCTTCTTGCTGAAAAAGGTTGGTATATTTCCTCTGACTGAGCACATTGGCACACAACAAAGACTCGATGGCATTCTCTTTTATAGAACTATCACAGTTATTGCAGAGAGAGTTCTGGGTCAGCAGAGGAACTGGTCATCTTAATGTATTTAAAATTGGTATTAATAAAGCCAAAATAAGACATACCTTTGATATCCACTTGGCCAGTTGTCCGGCTGGCTAGTTTCACAGCGTTTCACAGATGCTCGTCCGCTACACACAGCATATTGACAGTGACAGCTTTACCCTAAATGTCGTCACCATCAAATAGCTCATGACTGCATGACGTAGTGCGAGAAATTTTATTCGTCGAAGGGAAACAAAATGGAAATTAATCTCTTGTATTTATGCGTAAACCGTGAAGTAAGCGCATAACCTCATAACTTCCGGTCGATCTTGGGACCGTAATGTTCTGTGCTGCCACCTCTCGGACAAAAGTGCAATGCGGTCTCCCATTAAAAAGACGACCCCGATCTTGGCAGTCAAATAAGCGTCCCTGGCTGTGGTGAGTACGCGATCTGGGCAGTCAAATAGGCATCTCTGGCTGTGGTGAGTACGCGATCTGGGCAGTCAAATGGGCGTCTCTGGCTGTGCTGATACCCAATCTTGGCAGTCAAATGGGCGTGTCTGGCTGTGGTCAGTACGCGATCTGGGCAGTCAAATGGGCGTCTCTGGCTGTGGTGAGAACGCGATCAGGGCAGTCAAATGGGCGTCTCTGGCTGTGGTGAGTACGCGATCACGACAGATACATGGTTGTGTACCAACCGGGCAGTTAGGTAGACATCCCTGGCTGTACGCGATATGGGCTGTGAGAGGAACCTGCTGAGGCCAAATACATGCTCCCGATATATCGTCACAGCTCCCGGATACTAAAAGCCTAACCTACTTTACTGTGTGTAAATAACTAGATCTGATGCTGAAGACGCATTTGTATCAAACGAACTAACGATCTAATCACCATTTTATTCTAGCGGGATTTTGACAGTACCAATTTCATGCAAGATATTCAGCAATCGGTTATTACAAATACCCCAGCGAGTACTAACGAAAACCCATCAACTCCGAGCAGAGTTCTGCGGCGATGCAGATGTTATTGTGCCTGGAGCAGGTCATCTGGCGTTCACCATATTGGATGATTACCGTCATAATATTCCACCAGTAAAATGTTTGGAATTCACTTTGGTCTACTCTTGTGTTATATCATTGAATCGTCAGAATGTAAACTTCGAGCACGATTTATGGTAGAGAATTCCATTTCTGGGTAAAATACCTAATCAGATTAGCTTCATTCCTAGATACTCTACCTCGTTTTGGGTTTGTGGATAGATCTTATGGTTAGCTCTGCTTAATAGCCACAACACAGTATTCATAGAGGTCAGATGTCCCTCAAATGAGGATCAATACAGAAAAAACGTCATCAATGTATACCAAGATGGCCGACAGTTCTTTGATACTTGCATCACCAGTTTGAGAAATCAAGATCGCGACAGCTACAATCAATCAATAATTATTCTTTTCTGCTTATATGAAACAGTCGGGGGTTATTATTGTAGTCATATGCTAGCACATCTTCGTAAGCTAAACCTGGAAGAATCCTTAAGCAAAATCAAGTAATGAGAAATACTTTGCATTACCGAGCTCATCTCAGATTGAATCTAGAAGAGGAACGCTGAAAGTAGAGCTTAGGTTATTAATGTTGAATTACTTGTTACTGATACAAAATCTGTATTGGCGATCCAATCTCGGAACTTGACCTAGATGGTGGCATGATTTCTGAGAGTGTTGTGACTAGTACTATCTGTGATTGACATTCGCAGATATGGCTGAATGCAACAGTAGCGCGTTAATTTGTTAACTAGTCCCTTGCTGCATGAACGGATAGGTTTTATTAGAGGTGGCAGTCATTGCTGATGGGCAGCGTCCAGAGGAGGCAGTCATTGCGGATGGCCAGCGTCCAGAGGTTGCAGTTGTTGCTGATGGCCAGCGTCCAGAGGTGGCAGTCATAGCTGATGGCCAGCGTCAAGAGGTGGCAGTCATTGCCGTTAGTAGTGGACAGAGTACCGCCCCCCCCCCCAACACACACACGCACACACACTCTATAGAGCCAGTCTCAGAAAGTAGCAGCAGGACTATAGCCTTACCGGTATTAGCCTCCACCGGGGCCAGCTGGGAAGACACTTTGAGTCTTGACCTTGGTCGCTGTCTAACGTGACGGCAATGGCAATTTTATGACTGGACGCCAATACCGGTTGAAAAACAGGGTGTTTTAATCTTGGTATTAGGGTAACAAACATGTTAATGTTAAAGTCAAAACCGAGTCAGTGGGCTCGTTCTGTTACACTAGCTACGATAAAGATAGACGTTTATTATTGGCATGAACATTATAATGGCCTTAGCTTTATTTAGCACTATAGCCATATTAGACTTAAGAAGTTTGGACATCAAAACTATTACGTGATTGTCAATTCCCAATACACCAACGTAGCTCGCAGATCAAAATCTATATTCAAACAGAAACCTACAATGCCCGCGTATAGCCCTAGGACCCAGCAGATACCTTCATGAAATGGTGCCGCTGTATCCACAGCTGTTCATTATTGTCAACACAGACAGAGCTGTATATTTACGTTACCGTGACTAACTGGAATGTGATTCCTGGTTACCCCTGCAAGTCAACCACAGCTTGATTAACTAACGACCTGTTCGGTCACAGTTAAACGTTCGGTAACAATAACCCATGATGTCGTGACCTGGGTTCTGGTGCTTGGTGCGTATTCAGGAAGTTTCACATTGACCTTAGTAGAATAGGTAATAGCGGTTCCAGCGCACTCGCGCAAATAGAGACCCACCCACCAACGATAAGAATCCCTCCACTTCAGAGCATCATTTACCCACTACGACTATTCTTTTCGGGTCCTAAGGTCTCAAGAGCTGCCAAGAGCTGGAGTCTCTAGACGGCGGACTAATTGGCGGGGAGCCTCTTGGCAGGCCACGAGTCGCAGGGGGTAGGGGTAGGGGAGGCCCACGAGTCTCAGGGGTAGGGGCCACAAGTCGCAGGGGGTAGGGGTAGGGCAGGGGCACGAGTCCCAGGTGGGGATTATGTCGCGACTTGATTTTTTTCATTTTTACCCCCAAGCCGACTATACTGAGATCTACGGTCAAGCCCCACCACCCTACCCACGCACGAAGGTCGCCCTTGCAGCACTCGAAAAGAAAACGCATTCGATAGAAAGAACAAGGAGATCTACTCAAGAATGAGGACCAAGGTAGGCGGCGAACCAGCCCAACCACCTCCCCCGACCCCACGACTGAGTCTCTGGTCTGAGGTGTTGAAAGCGCCGGCTCCACGTCCAAGGTCAGCCTCCATAAAACCAATTCCACGTCCAAGGACAACCACCAGACCGGTCCCGACCCCCCGCCCAAGGTCAACCACCAAGTGAACCAGACAAGACCCCAACTTCCGCCCCTCAAATTCACGAGAATCAAGGGGGCATTCAAGAGGATGGGTCATAAACGTCCCGAAAGGCTCACCCCCTTGCCTCAGACCTCCTGATCTACCAGAAAGGCGTGCGACCTAAAATGCGCATAGCTCTAGCCGAGGAGCTGAATATCTTAGGCGGCCTCAAGACCCAGTTCGCAATCAAGGTAAGCCTCTACAAGACCGATAAAGATGGTACCACTGAGTATGTCGAGCCAGTCCTACGAAATCAGCAGCTGGTGATTCTAGACCCAGAAAACATTAACACCGCGTTATACCAAGCCACCCCAAAATTCAGGAGATGCTGGAGAAGTGGACCAACCAAGGTTCTGGCAATCTGAATCGACATTGTCAAGTATCAACCACTCAAAGGCGGCTCCTACCTCACGCTACCACAACCAGTGGTAAACAAGGGGGCCATCATAAACGTAAAGAAGCCGGATGACCGTTGTATACTATGGTCCATCGACGCAGCCATCCACCCGGTCAGCAAGGACCCCCAACGGCCATCAAAATACAACATCCAGTGGCTCCTAGATAAGCTAGAGTGTTCAGGTGTAACGTACCCAACCCCGGTCTCCCACGCCGAAAAAATCGAAAGGGTTACAGACCAAGGCCTGAACATATTTGGCTGGGATGGGAAAGCCCACAACACCTGCAACCTAAAGCTAAGGCTGAGCCCCAAGACAACCCCCATCCCCGTGGTCTTCCACAACCTGAGGGACTATGACTCCCATCTCTTAATGCAGGGGATAAGCAAGGTAGAGGGGGACATCAACTGTATACCCAACAATATGGAGAAGTATATGTCCCTATCCCTAGGACAGCTCCACTTCATAAACAGCGCACAGTTCCTCCTGGCCTCCCTCCTGGTCTCAACCAACACCCCAGATGCCTTCACCTTGACGGCAGAGTATGAACCAGACCAGACAAAGCGAGGGTTACTATTCTGCAAGGGGGTCTTCCCCTATGGTTTCATGGACAGCTGGGAGTCGCCACAGGGGCCTTCCTGCAACCCGGTTCACTGCCCTCAAGCCTCTTCTTCTTATGAAGGCGCTTGTGGTCAACCCTTTCGTATCCACAATCCATACATTATTTTAGGTTATTTTTTATGCCCTTCTTGCACTCTGCACAAAGCCAACTTTTGATCCCCTGTTTAATCTTAAACCTGTGCATTGTACAAAAGTCAAACTTACAGGGCTTATCACAAGGGTCTCTCTTCCCGAGTAATATCCAGGGGCACTTTCCAGTTGCTTCCATTACTACCTATCTGTCTTTTGTTTAATTGGTAATTGGGTATCGGACGGCACCACATGCAGCTCCTGCTTTACAAAGCCATGGAGCGGTCCATCAAACAAATAGTATAGTACAGGCTCACCAGATTTAGTGACAGAGTGTCCAATCCGGTAAAGATTGAGTGACCAAACAGGGTCAGTGGCCCGCCACCAGTGGTCTTGCTCGATCTCACCAGGTTGGTAGAGGTAGCGAACGCCAACATCAAAGGGAAGCTTTTGCTCTTTGATTCCCAGCAGGTGCCCTGGTACGACTGCAGAGGGCTTTTGTGTAGCTCGTTTTGCCTTTATAGCATCTTTAGGGTTTTTTCAGTCAAGCAGGTCACCTCATTATTTATCGCAGAGACTATAGCCTGCAGTCGAGTAAGCCAATCAGTCAATCGTATTCCAGTATTCTTTAACTGTATGGCATGCTGGTGTCCAAAGCGTCGTTCAGCAAGTGTTCGATAAAGCGCTGTATTATAGCCTGGTCTCGATAGATAGTCACATGGCCACACCTGACTGTTACTCCATGTTTTTCTAGCAGCTGATTCACTGCTCCCATAAACTCGCATCCGGGGTCGACCAAAAGTAGTTAAGGCCAATGCAGCGGTCCTCGCTTGTAAATTAAATCCTTTTGAGCACACCTGCGACCTCTTTTGTAGTCAATGGCTCGGTCACTTTGTAGCGCGAGGCCACATCCACTACCGTTAGGGCATACTTGAAAGTCTGGCGCTGTACAACTTCATGAGAAAGAAATAAGAGATCAGCTTGGTGCCCCTCATTAGGGACTGGGACATCAAACTTTGGCCTTGGAACGAGTTTTTGCACTGGCAGGTAGATTTGCCATTTAGCCTGCTTTGTAAGCCACCCCCTGGCAACCCCCTCAGAAACCCTAGCTTCTGTTGCAAGCTTATTGATAGCTGTAATGCCTTTCCAGTAACCTTTAGGACTATATAAGTTCTTTTGCATGCGACGATCCATACAAAGTAAACTCTCAAGTCTCCAAATGGGCTATTTAGCAAACCTGTATGCAACCAGTCCAGTCGCAGCAATACCAAGTACAATAAACGCCACCTCACGCCCTTTTTGACCATCTGATGGCTCTTAGAATTCTGAAAGCTGCGGTTTTACCCGTAATTAGGGTGTACTCATGCATAGCCTCATCCACATCCCAAAAAGTAGGCTCGGCATGTCCCTGGCGGCGCATTTACTCATTGATGAAGTCTTAATGCTCAGTTCGCTTGATGGCCAATGGTGCCTGAGCAGACTGAAGCTGCTTGATTGCCATATCATAGCATTTATGTTCCGCGTCCACTTGGCTGCCTTGTATTTTAGAGAATAAAAAGTTGCTCCCAGAGAATGCAAAGGCGTTAACAATAGCACCCCCAACAAGTAACGCGAGTGTGGCCATTACTTCAGTATATCAACTGGTAAGTTTCCTTGTTCAATTAACATATCCTTTGTTGCCATGGCTAGTTATACATCGGCAACAGCCATAGCCAGGTCCCGTAGGGTGAAATCAAGATGCGGCACCCCACCACTCAGAGCCAACTTAGCAAGCTTAGCATAACCTCTTGATGTACCGGAAACAACTGCACCGTGGTACAGAGAGTTGAAGAGCATTTTTCCATCAGTAATTGGTGTTGTCATTTTATTCCATATAAAACGGATACTTTAAATGAGCGTCCGGAGGCTTTTGTACCACAACCTGTTTAGGGTGTGAGGCTAGTTTCTGCCTGTAGCAATACAAAGCTAGTCCAAACATCCCAACACTGCCGACAACCAAAGGCGCAGCCCATGTTGGCCACGCCCACCTTTCTGGAGGCTTGCTCTTTGATATTGGCTCAACAGCTTCGTCTCTAGCATCTGTAAGCGCAGCCTTAGCCTCTCGGAGCTCTCTCAGAAGCTTATTTTGATTGAATTTACGAGCTGCAGCACCCTTTCATCCTGCTGTAACCCTTTTAGCATTTTTTTAAGTGGTCACTGACGTTATCTCCACCAGTATTGTCTCCCTTTGATTTGTGTTCGTTTCTTCCATGTTTACTTACTAAATTTATTTGTCCAATTGACAGCTCATAGTAAGCACCTGTTATTGCGGAGTTAAGCACCTGTAATAGCGTAGTTAAGCACATGCTATAGCGGAGTTAAACACATACTATAGCGTGCAAGTGGTGTCTTCCTCTCCACCGGCCCCTGTTGATTCGTGCTTAACTGTTGTTAAAGCCACTGTTAATGGAGCTAAAAACATACCATAGCGATGATGTAGCTCACAAGTGGCAGTGCTTAGCGCGTGTCCAACAAACGGGTCAGTCTAGAGGTCTGTAATTAGCTTTGGCTGGTGTTCTGGTGGGATTGGTAGAAACATACAAGTAATACCTGAATATAGTTGTAGCAATGTTTGACCCATGACCACGACTGATAGGCCGCGTTATAACGTATGGTGGGGCAGATGATAACAATATCTTTGAATGCGCCGAAGAATTGCCCTTCAAGTAGGTCGAGGATGAATACGGTTTTCCTGCATCCTGTCTGCCCACAAACAATAGCCGAACTGGAACCATCTTGAAATGTAAACTAAGTAGACTGCGCTGCCGAACCTGCCATCTTTAATGTTAAGCTGTGCATCCATAACAATATACATATAGAAGTTCAATGCACCGGCTGCCTGTGATTTTTTTGTGATCTGTATGGTGATAACCTCAGAAGTATTCTCCACGGCCCTGCCACTACCGTGCAGCTGGTCGTCATCACTCGTCCTTAAGTCGAGCCACAGAGCATACTTACTGGTTAGGTACTCTCCTAGGGACACGCCCGACAATGTCAAGTCTTTTGCAGCTATTGCTACACTAGGGACTCGTTTACTCGTTGCTGCAAAGGCCTTCTTCACCTCATCCCACTGGTAGCCACGCATGCCTTTGGCATAGAGTTGGTTGGGGATGTCCTCTTCCTCGGTCTCATCCTTGCCTCCTGCCCCCATTCGTATCTCAGTTGTGTCAATGCCCTGATAATAGAGGCCCTGTCTCTCATGTGCAGTCCGCCACGAGTCGTGGTAACAGTAATACACAACACTGTCATCAATTGACATAACCTCATTGCCAGAAATCTTGATTGTCATTTTCTAAACCATGGCGCGGGTTTTGCACAACGCTGCGGTTAAGATCAGCCGAGGTCAGCGTGATTGTAAAGGCCAGCTGTGCTGTCCCTGTCGTTTGAGACTAGATTAAGGAAGCGAACCAGCAGTTGTTTGTTCTGGTCAATAGTGCTTGGATTGTTTTAACAAATACAGACCGTCACACGCACTTTACCCTGTGGCGATCGCGTATCCGGTGGTGTGGGTTTAGTTTGCATCCATAAGTACTTGACATAGTAACATGCAGTTTGATAACCCCACATTTGAAACAGCAGAGGAGGAGGGGGCTGTGGAAAGGCAGCAAAGCCCTACAAGGCATTGACCAAGCTGCTATTAAGGCAAAAGCTGCACTTCCAGAGAAGTTAGAAATGAGCGGCCCTGAAGCTGTGACAGAGCAAGGTGGCGTGGAAGAAACAAGGATTGGCAATCTCGACCCTGGTAGTTGCTTTGACGGGCGGAGGGAGCACTAGTGCAACCCCGGTACCAACATCAACGCCAGCTGATAAGCCCGGTGTAAAGAGTGGATAAAAAAACAGCTGACCTCTTTTGCAAAGGTCCTGAAGGGCGTAGCCGGTAAGGCAGCGGCTGCCCTTCCAGGAATCATTGGCTCCATCGTATCATGGCAGCTTAAGTCAGCTGCAAAGGTGGCTGGTTGGATGGCAGAACATGTGTGGGCCGAAGCTGTGGTGGTTGGGGCAGTTATCCTCCTGATACTCCGTGACTACGTAGCAAACCAAAGCACAGCTAAGCCTACACTCTCCATGGCAGACATGTTTGTCGCTATGCTAACATAACATCTCTGCAATAGTAAACGGAGCGCATGAGATTTGACCCGGTTTTAACCTCTGACCAGGTGAAGCAGCACGCGTCAAACATAAACAAACATGAATGGTCAACATGAATGGAGCTTTATACGCTGCAGTTATTTAGGTTATATAACCAAGGCCCTGCAGTCACAAGTATTAAATTTAGGCAAATCTTATTCTAGCATCAGCAGTCCAAGTTTTTTTGGTTGTGTGTCTTTTTATTTTTTCCATAAAACATAAAACTCCCATTGGGGTGGGGGGGGCAGCAAATCTGGGAGCAGTATATTAGGATTTTCCCATACCTCGATGGTAGATTAGCAACAACGTTGTTTCCCAAGAACAGCTTCTCCAAACACTCTCGCTGCTTGTCTGTCATTTCCGGTTCCGGCTTGTAACTTTATATTGCTTTTTCATTCGATTTTCGATAACATATTCGTTTTCACATCTGACTGACGCCATTTTTAGAAACGCTTTACGGCCATGAAACGTCCGCGGAACTAATTTGTTCGATAAATGCTTCATTTTGGATCTACTGAAAAGTTTTCCATAACAAAATGTATATTATTCTTCTAATCGAACACAGTAGAACATATTTTTGTAACATTTAAGAGTTGATAATTCGTATCAATATTTCTCGCTTAATGGCCCGAATTTGCCCCAAAGCAATCTGTGTGGTGCAGAGGCGAATCCTAGCCTGCGCAGAAGCCGATGTGCAAGGAGATCACTAAGCCTATAGCGATTCCGCCTACAATAAGAGCGATTTTCTCATCCTAGTGCGCCCCACTTAGTCCTGTCTCGGCAGGCCATGAGTCGCCACTTGGAACGCCTGGAGAGGGGACTCCCATATCTGTATCTGGCGGAGGGTCAAAGCTTCCTCTATATGGAAGAGCAGCAACCGCGTTTACATCAGTATTGCTGCAGATCTGCTGTTCCACTGTGGCGATGGTAATCAGATTGTTGTACCCAACAACGTTTCCAATGGTGAGGCTCATATCCGACGGAGCTTTGTAAAGGCCCGTTCCAAACTCATAATCAACCTTTGAGGAAGCCTTCTAGAGGACGTTCTGGTACCGTCGGATGGATGACGGAATATGCACTGGGGAGTTGATGGCATCCTCAACGTTAGCCTGAAATTGCTTTTGGGTTTCAAAGGACGTTCCAACACCTGGTATCTTTGAGTGGGTCTGAGTCTGAGCACCAAGAATGGCCCATACATAGGTCCTAATGCTGTCATTAATTCGCTCAACGCCGGTCTGTGTAAAGCCCTGAGACGTGTCCAGTATGAAAGGTACTCCAGGTCTCGTCTGCTTCAGGTCCCTGTGCTAGATGTAGAACAGCTCCCATTTTCTCCTGAAAGGATTGCTCGTGTGGCCAAAACCTGGCTTTTTATCCTTTTCCGCCTCAAAGGCCATTCGTGTGGGGTCATAACGAACGTTTCGACCAGCAACCTTGACGACACTCCCGTAACCATACACATCATGTGCATATAAGACACCAAGGCCACTATTAGCGGCAGTTGCCTTCTGGCGCCAGTCTGTGTTTGGTTGAACACCAAAGTTAGTGCATAGTCTCTGATATGCCCTCTTGTCATATGGATTTTTATAGGGGTTATAGGCATGATCCTGAGGTAGAGGCGCTTGCAGTTCTGCCAATAGGCTACGCACTGTGTAATAAAGGTGAAAGGTGTAGAGAGCTTTCACGAGTAGAATCCCAGCCTCGAGGTGGTCGTGTGATGACACGCCGCAACCAGATAAAATATAGGTGTGCTGTAAACTCAGTGGACACAGTAGACACTGCTTTAGTTGCTTTTGGTATGTGTCTTGGAGCAAGTGGTGTAGGTGTGATGTCTACAGTAGTTGCCATTCCTATTGCCACAGTGTTGGGTGCTACTGGGACATTATTTTGGCGGCACTTGAAGACGGGTATATCTCAGATGATGAGTTTAAACTCGTTTCGGCCGAGATCACCAAATATAGTCAAATGAAGAGTGACATTAAAGCAAAATGTTTGAAAGCGGCAGAATCGCCCCCCAGACCTGAAAAGGTAAGAGTAAGAGTAGGGGTTGCTGGGTATAATGGAGGCGGCGATAAAATCTTTCTGCAGCGATCATACTGGAGTCAAACAAAATACGGACCAGTGGGAGACCACGAGGAAGGGCTGCGTTGGAGGAAGTGACTACTCCGCCATCATAGGCCTACTTCAGCAGCTATAGCAAGAAGCTGGCTGACAAAACTAGCAAAGAGGGTGTTAGCTTTAGCGCACCCTGCCTCTGTGGTAAGACTTATGAGGAGGTTGTAATTGCGGTATTGGAGAAGGTGTAGACACCAAGGTCTACGGAAACAATATCTATATTCAGGGCCATGCAACGGCCTACTCTCCGGATGGCGTTTGTGCGCTCCCGATCCAGCGGGCACAGGGGGTGACCTGGGGTGGAGTAGATGCTGTCTGTCGGGGGCATCCTGAGAAGGTTGTGCTGCTCGAGATAAAGTGCCCTACATTCGGAGTCCTGGGAGGGTGATTCCTTTCATGAATAAGCCTCAGGTTCTGTTGGGGTTACACCACAGTCTGGTGGCGACCATCGGGGTGTTTGTTGACTGCGTTTTCAGGTTGTACTCCTTTGAGGACCTGAGAGGGCTGAGGCGTATAACCAGGCATATCATAAGGATCAGGAACATCACGGTCCTTTGCTGGGAAGACCGAGTAGGACCCCTGAGAGGCCGGCGCTAAGGAATGATGCTAAGGTTCCCCAGTTGATGCAGGACCTCGACCGCGTGAAAAATGGAACTTACACAGGTGGTTCCGGGCCCTGAAATGTTTACGCCTAAGGACCTCTATCAACCTTCTGTTGGTGAGGCAGGATTCGTAAGGCCGTTAATGATTGGATATACCCATCGCTAACAACATTGATGTAGCTCACTATGACATGATACTTGTTTAACAGATATTTATTAACTAAGAACCACACTAAAAAGGCATCCAACTAGGATGCTTTGACGATGACGCCAACGACCGCGTGTTGGGTGGATTTGCTCAGCAGCAATCAACAGACGGTGGTGACCAGGTGCGTCACCCAGTGTCAACAGTGGGACTACACCTACGCTGGGCTACAAGTATATGCTTCGCCACAGATATTCTGATGACCACAGATTCGGATTCTGTCCATACAAACTGTTGCTTTATGATGTTCGTGCGATGGTCAGGCGACGTAACGTCACTTATATCCGTTATGATACTGCAGTACGGGAACAGGTGTTATTGTGGAGGCCGTCATGATTACAGCAGACCGGCGGACGACGGCTGAGTGATTGTGAGACGCCTTGCGCAGGTGACGCCTTCCAACATTGTCGTGGAAACTCCCGCATCGCTGTCTATAAGGTACGTAATCATGATATTAGTCAATGTTCGTTTGGAATGTGTTTACTATCTACTAATAATAGAATGATAATATGATGGTGCTGATACAAGTGAAATCATATCCTATATTTCAATTCAAATGGAACTTTGTCCATAAGTAAAGTACATATTTTCCATTTGATTAATCTATGAATGATGTGTGAATTCTGTTTATTCTTTGATATACATCTTATTGGTATATGTGACACGTTTTACTTCACCAAGTACATTAAGCAAACGGTCATCGTCCTGGTCGTGTATAACGTCATCTTTCACCGACGTCTCCAAAGCAGCAGGAATCAAGTGGCCAGATACCCGGTGTACGGAACACATCTCTAGGTGATGTTGTCATGTCACGGGACCATGACGATGGTGACGAGTACGCCGAGCTCGACCGCAACAGCTCCTGCGCTGTATGACGACATCCCGTTTTCTACGTCTCTATTAACCAGACATCCATATTTATATCTACGGCTGTTGATGGACTACTTTGAGTCACAGCCGATGATGTGTGATTTGCCTTGACCACTTTGTCATTTCCCTAACTACTACTAGTGCGTCCTGTGAAAACACAACAATCGGCAACGCGTAAGAACTAAGAGGTGAGAGATGGAATCTTTGGATATGAATTTTAGTGCTCTCATGGGCTGCACACACATACCAGCACACAAACACATACACACTGAAAAAGACACACTCATGCATGCACACACAAACACTTACACACAGGCATGCATGCACAGACAGATGCATATACACATTAATTCACAGACAGACACATACACACATGCATGCACAGACAGACACATACACTCATGCACGCACATAAACATACACATATGCATGCACGCATATACACACATGTATGCACAGACAGACAAATACACTCATGCATGCACACACATATACATACGCACATGCTTGCACGCACATACACACACATGCACAGACAGACACAAACACACATGCAGGCACGCACAAACACATACACATGCTCGCACATACATATACATACACACATGCATGCACACACAAGCACATGGATAAATGTATGCATGCACACACAAACACACTCGCATGCAAACATAAACAGACACATACAGGCTTGCACAAACAGACAGACACATGCATGCACAGACAGACAGACACATGATCCATTAATTGACATTGCAATACCGATCTGAATCACTGTTATATAATGCTAGGGGGTGATCCTTACTGCATGAGCCAGTATTTTTCTTAACGCGTGACTGAAGAATTCTCGTAAAGAGTAATGTTCCAAATGGCCTACATGACTAGATGCTTGTGCACGAACTACGTCGAGAAGAAAACGAGTCGTGTCGGTAATCATTAAAAGGGTGTATGATAACCTGAGCAGAGACCTTACCTTGTTATGACAACACATCTTCTGTACCAGGGAATTCCTAATATAGATCTCTGGAAGTTGTAGTCTATTATGATTACACTATAACGGATGGCTCAGTTAATATCAGTTCGACCATGTACGGGGTAAAATCGTTTATATCAATATGTGGGATGACGCCACACTTCCGACCCTTCCGCTCAACCCCGTCCACCTTGCTAAGACCACGTGACTGCCGCCAAATCGGTATAAAGTGGTTACGTGAGTTCGAGATATTTCCAGCTCATTTTCATGTATGCATGAATGTATGTATGTATGTATGTATGTATGTATGTATGTATGTATGTATGTATGTATGTATGTATGTATGTATGTATGTATGTATGTATGTATGTATGTATGTATGTATGTATGTATGTATGTATGTATGTATGTATGTATGTATGTATGTATGTATGTATGTATGTATGTATGTATGTATGTATGTATGTATGTATGTATGTATGTATGTATGTATGTATGTATGTATGTGTATGTATGTATGTATGTATGTAGATGGATGTATGTATGTATGTATGTATGTATGTATGTATGTATGTATGGATGTATGTATGTATGTATGTGTGGATGGTCTGTATGTATGTATGTATGGATGTATGGATGTATGTGATGTATGTATGTATGTATGGATGGCATGGATGTATGTATGTATGGATGGATGGATGTATGTATGTATGTGGATGGATGGATGTATGTATGCATGGATGGATGGATGGATGGATGGATGGATGGGGGATGGATGGATGGATGGATGGATGGATGGATGGATGGATGGATGGATGGATGGATGGATGGATGGATGGATGGATGGATGGATGGATGGATGGATGGATGGATTGATATGGGGATGAATGGATTAAAGAGGTCAAATGATAAGAAACAAACAGTCTGTTTATTATACAGCCAGTCAACTATGTCGTTTTTATCGACCATGCATATCAGAATAATTCTTGAAACCCTAAATTACAGATCGCCGCCCCCCGGGATGGGACGGCTTTCGCGATATGCTGCAATCTTAGGGTGGTTGAAAAACCCGGTCTCTGATGGCGCTTATTCTAGGATATTTATCGAGATTGATGTTGAAACTAAAATTCTTTCCTACTGCCTCGAAAAATTCAATGAATGCAGCAAAGAATATATCCGCCCAGCTCATCTACACACATACACAGACAATGAGTGATTGGTTTGGTGAATGGATGAAATGAGCGAGTGAATGGATGAGTAAGTCGGTCAGCAAGTGAGATATACCGTACCTTATCACCGTCGATGAAGCCAGAATCAGGAAGAAACTTTTCTAAATTGGTCAAAGTGACAGGGAAGTCTTCATTTTCTACCTGCTTGGCCAGCTTCTCCTAAAAACCACGCCAATTTTAACATGTTAGTGTGGGTCATTCCTAGTAATTCATTTCAACGTTTTATGATAAAGATAAGAAGAAAGCTATGACTGATTAAATTCATTATGTGAAAACATGTCTAGCGTAAGATAGATGAGGAACCTTCGTTTCCATGTCGCCTGACATTTGTGCTCTGAAGAGCGCTGGTAATGGTTTCCTGGCGTCATCTACAGCATCAGCAAGTATGTCCGCGCGCAGACGGCCCACGTCAGTACTGGGCATCAAATCTGCACGTGGTCAGATAAACACTGATCATTATTGATTCCTGACATGCTGATATTGATCTTCATTTCTCAAGGGACATTCTCCATTGATGACCAGGTGAACATACCGAACTGGGAACCTAGGTAGCGACATATCGCTCTGCACTCGGCGTACGTCTGTCCATCAAACTCTAATAATGGCATGTGGCCAAATGGAGCCGCTGCAAGCAGGATAATAACGGAGTATTGGTGCGATTTCTGCATCACATAAATAAACTAACGAGTTGAGTTGCGACCAGATTTGTTTCTTGACTCACATGCTTTGAGTGTAGCCCATTCCTCCCGACCCACACGGACGTCCTCAAATTCAACATCGGCAACTTTGAAAATATAACGAATGGGTTCTCCTAAAGCCCGGAAGTCGAAGTAGGTCAGTTTGTAATTTGTGGTTGCCATGGTGGTTTTCTGAAATCTAACGTAATAACAACATGATTATATACATTTGTTAACTTTGAGATAAAGAATAAGAAAATGCAGAGACGATCCGGGCTCTTACGGTTTACTGTCGCAAATTCCATATGTATTCATTGTATAATCAAAATGAGATAGTGAACGCATGATTAAGAAAATAAAATCATTCAATTGCTTTGAAAAGGATTTCATCAATACTTATGCTTCGGCTGACGCTCTGCTGGCGTATTGTACATTTCTTATGCAATGTTACTTGAACATGACTATATTCGACTGGAATCAGTCGCTGATACCATCTGATTCATTTACATTCAAGCATGGACACATCTAAGTCTCCTGTGCGTATTTAATCTTTATGTAATGACGTCACTCTCCTAAAGCGGGTAGTTATTATCTAAGATTATCTAAGCAACCATTACGTCGCTTGTATGGCGGCATTTGGAAACGAAAATCAGTGAACAAATTGAAATCCTGGGGCAAAAGTAATTCACAGTGACCTGATAACTACCCTACTCCCATTATATCATACCACTCTCAAAGACAAAGTCAATCGCGTTTGCGACAGACGGGGACCCGGTGTTGTTGTGGTCGTTAAGATTGATGTAGGTTGGAGGTAATTTTCGTTGCCTCATAACCAGATGATTATGTCTGAATATCAATGATTCTGTGTCTTATAGTTTGTCTTATTTATCTAACCTTAGGCTATAGAAACATTTGCGTGTACTTACTTGTGAGTCCGTTTGTTGACTTGATGCTCCGCGTTGAGTGACACTGCTAAAAGTGAGATGTGGCGACCGCGTCGACCCGCATGTCGACATAATTAGGATAGTCATATGAGGGTCGGGTCAAAGTTCAAATCAATAAATCAACCACATCGTTTGATAAATGGACCCACATTTATGATGGACAAGTAAAATGTGACATACAAAAACCTAAATGAAGAAGTTTCGATCGCTGCAACTCTGACTTAATTCAGACTTAGCAATAGCCACAAGATTCATACAGCGGACAGAAATGGATGCTACAGTGTGTGGGCAGATGTCATGGGTAGGCCGAAACTGTGGGCTGACAAGCACTGTAATCAGTCACAACTTGTTGGTCAGCCTTTTTGTGTGTCCCACTCGGCTGCACATCGAAAGACATTGTAGACTCAACTCGCAGGAGATGAGTGTGTGATCCGAATACTTGCCGTGATATCTAAATATCAGACACATGCGCCTTGCGAGAGATAATTGAGATGCAAATAGCACTGTGTGTTTTTCTGGCACGTCCAACTTAAGTTAATGCATATGAACCATAACACTCGATACATTATGCAAAAAAGCCCATTAAATTTCCATCCAGCCATTCTACGATTCATAGGTCTCTTCACTTAGGCCTCTTCACTTAGCAGTTGAATTAATTGACGCAAGGAATCTCTTTAAAATGTAGCTATAAACTGATCATCTGATGAATTTTCCAGCTATGCCGAGATTCTACAACTGCACAGATCGTGTCGTCCCGTGTTAGCCCAACAGCCTGGTTCAACCGCATTGCCTGACTTTATAGTAAAGGTAGAGGATGGGGAATGCAAACTGTAGATAGGCCCTTAATCTAGTTATTGCTCATGCCAAGGTGCTAAGTCATAATACAACACGTTTTGACCGTTTCTCCTGATCAAGAATAGGGCTTGGACATACAGTAAGCTCATAGTGCTTATTGTTATGGCTCCATGCAAAATGTTGTTGGTCAGATTGTAAGATAAAATGCAGAACGAATTACAAATGAGACTTGCATCTCGTTCCTACCACAAAATCCTGATATCATTCTCTTAAATTCTTTTCACTCCTCCATCTATGCCTGTATCTAGCCTATGTTCTCTACCTACAGTGCGGTCACTTATACCGTGCTATCTACCCGAGTTTTTGGTCATTTAACAATATAATATTTAGGCCATTAAGCTCACAAAGAGTAAAACCTGGTAAATTATCTGTGACGCTTGTTTCAACATGGTGAGAAGAATCTTGCAGTTATTTGTATTTATACTGTTTTTCGTTATCTACATCAACGTCAGCATCACTATATTCCCCGACCCAAGCGCTCCAAGGCAGACACTAAATGGACCAAGGCAACGCTCGTAATGTGGGAAACAAAACGCACATGTTGCGCACTTTCATGTCCTGTTCAGAGTATATATCATCATTCCCATTGGGCGTGAAACTGGAAGAATAATATTACTACGCATTTAAGTCAGCTTTTCAACAGTGTTGTATGCCTCTTAACGATACAGGTGAAGACGTATGCTATAATTGTATAAAGGTCTCAGTAGCTCAGATGGTCGAGCAGTCTGTTTAGCTAGACATATTCACCTGGTCACAAAATTGCAACAGTATCATAACATCTATAAGATCTCGAGTAACGATCCCGGTGTGGCAAGAGAGAGGTGTACACATACACCCCCACACCTAACGGAGGCGCGGACAAGCATGGGTAAATCCGAATAGGTGGAAGACCAGATCCTAGATGAGGGTTACGATGTGTTCATAGTCTTGTTGGATCTCAGTGCTACATTCTGCAGAATTGATCACAAGATACTACATCATCATCCGGGGTACCCAATTAGCCTCACAGAAACGTGTACATACTACACGAGAAGGAACTCATTGCTCGCCACCTCATTGCCGGCATGGGTATGCTGATGGCAGCCAGCTTTACAAGCAACACCCAAGGCTGAATGTGCTGGCTCAGATGACAGAGGTCAGACGTATGGAGAAGTATTTCAGGGAGTTGAGGGTATGGATGATCAATTACAAATTTAAATTGAACGATGCATGGTGTTAACGGGAAAGAATTCCAGGCAATTAAATGAATTGCACGTGAATCGGTAATGAGATCATCAAGCCAAATGTCACAGTGCGAAATCTTGGTGCAGTGTTAGATAATGAGCTGCCCATAGAAGCTCAAGTAAATAATGTCATCAAGGGTGTCACCCGAGGTGCATTGCGCTCATTCGGAAAATCCTGACGCATGATGCATGCGCCATCATTTATGCTTCTGTTACCACTAAGCTTGATTTCCACAATGAGATATTTACTGCATTACCAGACAAGACCCTACCACGATATATTACAGGTAGCAGAATGAGCATACAGCACCGCTTCTTTCAAATCTTTATTGGCTACCTGTAAAGCAGCACATTGCTTACCAGATCCTCGGCCTGATTTACAAAGCTTAGTCACCCCCAATCCCCCCCACCCCCCACAATACCTTAAAGGAAATTTGTTTATTCAAACAAGCGTATAAGTAATCACGTAGCCGTGAATGATTTTTGACTGCTTTACTCATATAATTCAATAATGTTTTTTAGTAACTATCTACTTTTTTATATATTAATGATTGCAAATATTTATCAATTTTATATACTGTGCATATAAACAGTGTTTTTGTAATTTTACAATATAAAAATGAGTAAACATTACCTTTATTATTATTCTGGCGATTGAGTAGAGCAGTCCTGCAGCACACGACTATGGCGGGGAAGAGGGTTCTGACATGGATAACTTGTACCCCGATCTGCTATGTCAACTTCGCCGTCACTGGCTAATGTTGTCATTCGCATAGTTTTTATTTTTTTTTTTTGTAGTGGGATGAATGACACCCAGGCAACTTTAAGGAGAGTGCCGTGCAGTATTCTACTGATATTCTAAGTTTTCTGTAAACAAACGAATTCTTATAAATATACATATATATATATATATATATATATATATATATATATATATATATATATATATATATATATATATATATATACATATATAAGGTGTTCAATCTAAGTTTACAATTTATGAGCGGTAAGATATAAACTTTATTGTTGAAAAGAGTAAAATATAATAAGAAGTTTGATAATAATATATTTAGAGCATTTTATTTGATAATAACAATTACATGATTTGTGTATTTCAGGTGAAAAGACTTTTAGTCTCAGTTCAGATGCTTGAAATGGGTGCAAAACATCAGGCGTAGGGATCTAATCTAATTGAAAAATCCCCAGGGTGCTTGAGCCAGAATTGGGGTCTATATTCTGAGCATTGTGAGAGCTACCAATTTATGGACAAGCAGAAGGCAATACCATCAATATCCGATGTACCAAACCCCACAAAAGGGAACTATCAGAACACGGGTAAACCTAACCATAAAAGACGTCTGTGTATATAAGGATATCACCGTCCAACTGAGGCTAAGGTAGACCTACATCGAAATATGCGATTGCGTTCAAACGTTCATAAACAATATTGTAGCGAATAAATCGCCAAACACATTGATTAAAATTTGTCAATAGTAATTGGATTTTGAGATTTCGTATTGGTTCTATTGAAAATTCTGCAAATTGCAGACATACAACTGTATTGTTGTGAATATACCATCGCCGATTGATCTTTTGACATTTTAGCTTCCATTAAACCAGGAGAATGCCGCAGCTGGATGCAGTGTCAACTTGGATAAATCTACTGACTTTCCATTTAAGAGCCGCAGTTTGACGGACTTCGCCCATATTCTACCCAGTCTTCTCAATGAATCAGCTAAACACCGGTAATCAATTAGATATATGAAATTATTCAATTTGATAACAAGTTTGTTTTGAAAC
>CM067354.1:2201341-2288841 GCA_034190875.2 Urechis unicinctus
GCGATTTCTTCATCACATAAATAAACTACCGAGTTGATTTGCGACCAGCTATGTTTCTTGACTCACATGCTTTGAGTTTAGCCCATTCCTCACGACCCACACGGACGTCCTCAAATTCAACACCGGCAACTTTGAAAATATAACGAACAGCTTCAGCTACGCCCCGTAAGTCAAAGTAAGTCAGTTTGTAATTTGTTGTTGTCATGGTGGCTTTCTGAAATCTAACGTAATCACAACTTCAATAAAATCATTTGGGATAAAGAATGCAAGATAAAAAAATCAACCATTGAATGGCTTTGAAATGGATTTCATCAATATATATCCATAAGCTCAGCCTATGTTGGCTTATAGTGTGTTTCGAATACATTGATATTTCAATATGAATATATTCACCGTGAATCCTTTCATTTGATACAATCCCATTAATTTACGTCCCACTGAATTCATCCAAAGTAACCAATTCTTTGCCAGATAATTCGTCGTCCCAGGCGCCGGACGCACCCGCCCGTCATCTCACATTCTCACATTCGCTCGTACCCAATACCTCATCTCATATAGTTATGCCCAAGCCACATGTTTGTATCAGATGTCAGGGCGATAATACAACTACATGATGGAGATCGTAAGCCCCCAAAGCAAACAATAATACAGAGAAGTCATTGACCCTCTACTCACATCTAGTTCAGAAGCGACTAGCTGGTTGACAAATGTGGATCATTGTTAAGTCTCCTGTGTGTATTTAAACATGATATAATCAAATAACCTAAGGTAGGCAGTTAGGCTTCCATTATCTGGGCGACAATTACGTCCCTTGTATGCTGGGGTTGGCAAACGAAAATCACTCAAATTGAAATCTTTGAGCAAAAGTAATTCACAGTGACCTGATAACCAGTGTACTCTGATAATCTCATCCCGGTCTCAAAGACAAGTCCGATCGCGTGTGCGACAGACGGGGACCCGGTGCTGTTGTGGTCGCTAAGATAGATGAAAATTGGAGCTAATGGTCGTTGGCAATAGCCCATTACGCGGTAACACGTGACGCCTAATAACCAGTTAATTACGTCTGAATAGCATAGGTTCTGTGTCTTCTAATTTGTCTTATTTAGCTAAATTTAGTTTGCACTTACTTGGGGGTCAATTGTTGACTTGATGCGGCGCGCTCAGTGACAACGCTAAGAGTGGGATTAGACGACCACGTCGATCCGCTGTGTCGGCGTAACCAGGCTATGCAAATGAAGGGACAAAGTTCAACTATTGCGAGGGTCTAGTCAAGTTTTACAGCTGCAATTGTGGGAGGTGGTTATCTCTCTGGAAAAGTAGTGAGCCTCACATTTGTACAAGAAGTGCACTATAAATGTGGCTGTCAAACCCGTGTGAGTGATGTCCAGGCTGTATGCGCTTCGGCTCCTACTGGATTATGATTTTATTGTTTATTGGATTATGTTTGCCTGTAAGTACCCGTATCAAAGATCTTATAATAATAGGATACTCGACTTAGACGTTTCCGTTGTTAAGCGCGCGACTAGCGCGCCACCTGTCTTCGTGGAAGCTAAAATGTAAACAAAAGCGCTTGGCTCAATGCAAAAGGATCGATCGGCTATGGTATGTTCACAAAAAACCGTTGAATTTCTGCATTTTGCAGATTTTTTGAAAGAGCCAATGCACAAAAAAGAAAAACCCAGTACTATTGACGCATTTTACGCAATTTGTGTGGCGATTTATTCAATACAATAATTTTTATGAACGTTTGAACGAAGTCGCATATTTCGGTGTAGGTCTACCCTAGCCTGCACGACGTCTTGTATATTTATATTATCGTCGTGCGCGGCTAGGTCTACCCTAGCCCCGATCGGACAGTAATATAAATATATACGCACCCTGTGACTGCCAATCATTGAATTTGATATAGTACTAAATACCATTGTAAATTGTATATTGACAGTTACACAAGACGCCCTGTAGGTTGACCATATTTTAGCCCCGGTCGGACGTCTAGTCGTGCCCTTTTTTATTTTAACAGATTAATCTGAATGCTGTGGCTTTTGTCATTAGTTTGGTCATCATTGAGATGAAATATAATAAGTTGAGTTAAGAACATGCTCCTATTTTGAGACGTTCATGCTGTTTTCCAGATTGAATTACATTTGATTGGTCACCAAGTGGTACCTACACCGAATCAATAAGCTGCATTGTCGGTTTATGGGTTCCCCTGTGCGGACATCATTTTATTATGTAGTACTATCGTATGTATTCTTGATTATTTATAATAATAACATAATAGTGCATTATATCATGACATAGCACATACATTTATGAGTCTAATCATCATTAATTATATATAAAATATATATATATATATACATATATATATATATACATATATATATATATATATAAATATATTTATATATATACATATATATATAATAAATATTATATACATATATATGTATATATATATATATATCTCTCTATATATATAGAGATCTATATATCTCTATATATATATATATATATATATATATATATATATATATATATATATATATATATATATATATATATATATATATATATATATATATATATCATGTCTCAATCCAACCACAAATACGAGATCATCAACATACATTAAGAGATTAACTACGAGTTCCCTAACACTATAGACATCATTACCATTATTTACAACGGAGCTCAATTTATCCATGTAAACATTGAACACATAGGTTATGCCACTAGACACACCAAATCAGCCAGACATTGTTCTGGCCAATCTAACACACACATCTGATTTGAGTACCATGCAAACATAATCTAAGGTTAAGTAGTCCTACGTACTGATATGGAATCATAGAGGGCTTTCAAGGAACTAAATAAACATCAATATTTGATGTTATGGAAATCTAGACATACCACAGTCATCAACACCAATAAGAGCTAACATTTTCATGTGTGGGACAATTTCATTGCCTTACGATTTTGCCTCTCCTTATGGTCCCTTAATTTACGGTTAGCCTCTCTCAGGGAATGATGCAACCTGATGTTTACCATAACACATATTTCAGCAACATGACACTTGCACGATTCACAGTAGAGTTGTTTAAATGGGACCTATTATCAATAATGGTTACAAACCTGGCTTTCACTTGCTGACAGTATAATACCGTGTCAATGATTTTGCGGTTATGTTCCTCAAGCCTGCATAATGCATCTACTAGTGATTTTCTAGAGAAAATGAGCCCCTCCTTAGCACTTTGGAGGATGGTGGACAAAATCATATGCAGGGTCATGCACATTATCAACTACAACGTTTCTCTTAATTTCCTGGCAATATAGCCAGAAAAATATGCTAAAACATTAACTTCCTGGTCGCAAAAGCTTTCTGCACATTTATATGCATGAGGTGGCACAGACATAACATATTTTACAAAAAACAACAGGCTTTTAGAAATATCAGTGTAATAAATCAATTGTATTCTGAAATTGGACGGTATTTATCCACAAGCCATGCGTATATGGCAGCGAGGTGAAATAAGAATATAACACATCTCTCTCATGCCAAAACACACAGTCATGGATATGTGATCATGGAAACAAATTCTTCACCATCAGTTTCTTCCGTTACATAACATTGACATATAAGTTGATTATAATTACACATTTAAAATGTATATATCCATATTATGTTATATCATGTAATACGATTTATTGCTTAAAAATTGGGGTATTTATTGTTGATCTGGCTCCAGAAGAACCAACACGCACCATCCTTAAAGATGCTGGGGTGCATAGTTAGAGTATTATCTATATAGAATGGAAAAAAAACATTGGTTAGTGCTGGGACTATACAACTGCTAATATAGGTGGCAAAGATTATCATTAACACCGGATTCCATCCATCTTTAAAATATCTAATTACAAACACAACCTCATGCTAGAAAAATAGCACATCAACATAGATAAACATACGGGTCAAGCCTCGAGGCAAATAAAGCTGGAACATATATGATAATCATGAATAAATAAACATAATTAATTAATTAAACTATTGGTCACTAGGCGGATTGACTTTTCGTTACAGCTAGGAATAATTATGAGAATCTGGCTGTGAATCATTGATATAGATTAGGGATTCAACAAACAAATGTATTGTATTGGCTCAAAAAAGCAACTAGACCTTGGCATGTATTCATGGCCATCCAATAAAAGGATAATAATTGCAAAAATATTTGGCAAATACAGTGTGATTATCGATTTAATCGTACAGGGTTTATCTTACCAATGACGACTTTCTTAATCTGTTATGTTTAAAGTAGTTACCAATAAAACAGCTTCATTTATCGCCCACAAGAATTTTATTTGGAAAATCATGTAGTGTTTTCAACTTTCAGACCTACCTTTCCTCCTCTTTAGGAAGCCAAAAGAAGCTTAAATCCCTACGGTTCTTTCTGCGATTTGAACAGCTAATTGCAGCGCAGAAATGCCCATTTATGCGCAAGTCATAATGAAGTTGGTCGGTTGCTTTGCGTCGAGTAGCTTCCACAAAAGTAGGGGGCGCTGCCCACTCGGAGTCACGGAATTTGTCGGGTGAATTGCCGAGTCGGCTATTTTATTATAACAAGATCTTTGCCCGTATGTTGTGTTTATATGAATTGTGTGTTTACATGCTTTTGGTTCTTATAATTATTTAACAGTAGGATTCATTCATTAACCTTGCATGGCTCACATAGTTCCAAAATAAGCACTAGTAGTATTTGGCGGGTTATCCGCATTTACTGATTGATCAATGTGGGCGACAACGATGTCCACGTGACCCATATAAAAGCGTTTGATCCCGGAGAGAGAGTGAATAAAACTGGTGAATCCCAGCTTGTCTGTGGTTGTGTTCTTCCATCTGTGATATACAGACAACCCCCAAAGTGAGTGAAAAGGACACATTAATATTCCGAATATTTCGGTAAACGGACCCACAGTTACACTGAATCAGAAAAATGTGTCCCATTGACATACCGAAATGAAAACGGCTGGGTCGCTGCAACTATAATTTCTCCCAATTCTTGCTTAGCAATAGCTACCAGATTCGTACATGTAAGGAAAAGCGGACATAAATGGATGCTACAGTTTCTGTGCGATTGGCGGTGGTGAGTTGGGAAAGAAGGAGGGCTGACAAGCGTTGTAATCAGTCTCACCCAGTTAGTCAGTAATGGCGATTCCTAAATTGACGTGTACAGTAAAACCATATACGACTGAGCCTCAAGTACAAGAAGCCTTTTTTGTATGACACACTCGTTTGCACACCGAAATACACTATAGCCTCGCCTTTCGAAACTTGAGTGTTTGTTCTAGATGCTTCTCGCGATCAGCAATTACCATGTCTGGCCGGGCAAGAAGTTTTGGACTAGCCGAAGGTGGTGGCATATCCCTACTTACCTGCACTTTGGGTAAACAAGACCCATATATCCGAGTTTTTTCCTAATCTTATACTGAAATATCTGCCACATGTGCCATCTGATTTATTCTTACCTATCGTGAATATGTTGTCTCTGCAGTTAGCATTTGAACGTCACAATGGTATGGAGTGTCCTTCAAATGCTGCTGCAAAACCGGTGATCTCAGTACACAAATGACGACTACGATTTCAACTGCACACATCGTGTCGTTCTGTGCTAGCCATAAAGCCTGGTTCAAACTGACAGCTACCTGGATATTCTTTAGAGGTGAGGGGTGGGGAATGCAAACTGTAGGTAGGCCCTTAACCTAGTTATTGCTCATGCCAAAGTAGACAGTAAAGTATCACACGTTTTGACCCATTCTCCTGATCAAGAATAGGGCTTGGACATGCAGTAAGCTCATAGTGCTTATTGTTATGGCTCCATGCAAAAGGTTGTTGGTCAGCTAGCAAGGTAAAATGCTAAACATACGATGTTGAATTTTGACTTTATCATTTAGATATTTTTTCAGTACCATAACCAATAGGCCAGCATCCGAGGTGAACCCCTTACAAGATCTTCTGTGAACCAGGTGGCACTCTTACCAAGAATACTGAGTAGCCAGGACACTGTTCTTCCAGTTATCCCTGAAGAACAGCAAGTGTTTTTACAGCTTGTTTGGCTGGAACTCGACCAATGGCCTACAAAAGCTCTTAGATCCAATCTCACTACGCAGAGGTGGCTGTGGTGTTGCGATGGGTTTGGTTTGATGGTCCTTCTGTTTTCAGTCAGCGATATTACTTCAATGTTGTTCCCCTTACCTTTAAGGGCGAGGATGATTTCGAATGTTCCTACTACCAATTTCTGGTATTATTCTCTTAAAGTTTGTTTTACTCCTTCATCTGTGCATGTTTCTAGCTCTCTACCTACAGTGCGGTCACTCACAGCGCGCTATCTACCCGAGTTTTAGTCAGTTAGCAATTTAGTATTAAGGCCATCAAGCTCACAAAGAGTAAAATCTGGTATATTATCTTTGACGCTTGTTTTAACATGGCGAGGAGAATCTAAATCTGGCATTTAATCTGATTTTCTTCGTTTTTCACATCAACGGCAGCATCACACAATTCATCAACCAAATCACGCCAACGCAGACACTAAATGGACCAAGGCAACGCTCGTAATGTGCCGTCGAGTTCATTGGGAAACAAAACGCAATGCTTGCGCACTTTCATGTCCTGGGACTGATGTCCAGATCAGGGTATATATCTTCATTCCCACTCGGCTTGACACTGAAAGAGTAATATTACTGCGCATTTAAGTCAGCTTTTCAACATTGTTGTATGCCCCTTAACGATACAGGTGAAAGTGTCTGCTATGGTTGTACACATGTATCGGTAGCTCAGAGAGTAGAGTGGTCTGCTCAGTTTGCAGAGGGTCCTGGATTCATATCCCAGCTAAGACATTTTCAACAGGTAACAAAGCTTCAACAGTATCATAAGATCTTGAGTGACGATCCCGGTGTGGCAAGAGAGGTGTGCAATTACACCCACCACACATGACACATGACAGAGGCGGAGGGATGAATTGAGTCACAGCGGAAGTGACTAGATCGGAATAGGAGAGTGTGTTGTACGCCCCTTAAACAATACTCGAGAAGGTGTCTGCTGTGAACCAACACAGGTCTCAGTAGCTCATTTGGCATAGCCGTCTGCACGGTAAGCAGAGGGTCCTGCTAAGTCAGATTTTGTACTACATCATCTGTGACCGAAAATATCCTCAGCATATCTGGATTGAAATTTTGTATTATGGTGGATAGGGTTGTATCATTCGTGTATCCCCTTGAAGGCCAAGGCGCGGAATAGGTCCACTGCATATCGTGACAAACCAGGGAAAACCCGCTTATCATGGGTTTCGAGTCAGACGTATGGATAAGGGGGGTGATGGTATGGATGACCAATAACAAACTTAAATTAAGCGATGTGTGGTGTTAACGGGAAGGAATTCCAGGCAATTGAATGAATTTCATGTGATAATCGGTTATGAGATCATCAAGCCAAATGTCACAGTGCAAAATCTTGGTGCAGTGTTAGATAATGAACTGCCCATAGAAGCTCAAGTAAATAATGTAATCAAGGGTGTCATCCACCTCCCCGAGGTGCATTGCGTAGATATCAGACTCCCACAGACTGTGATCGTCTTCAAATAGAAACCTTAATGTTATTTATTCTAACAAGCGTATGATTAATCACGTTGCCGTAAATGATTTTTGAAGTGTAACGTATGTTTTCAAATCCCTAATTAAATTTTTAATAGGTGTATTTAAGCCTGTGAAGGACGTTTCCGACAATAATTTCATTCATAGATGTCATTTTGTGGGTTTTTGTTCAATATTTCCCTCGATTTTACGGACCGTTGTGGCATATGTGCAAAAGACGACGGCCATTGGTTCCTGAGTTTGTGACGTCATATGACACTGTCCTGCCGGATAGCGCAGTCATTTCCTCGTTTGTTTACATGGGAACTGTGGTAGGTGTGAGCATAATCGTATTTTATACCGTCATCATGAACATAATATACCGCAACGAATCACATAGTTTCATGTGGCTTGGAGTACTTGTTCGCCTAGAATATGTTAAATTGTGATAAACTTCTATTATGCAGTGTGAAAACGTCAACCAAAGGGGGCCGAGCGATAATACAGGCAGTGCTGGAACACTAGTCTGCACCTCGATTTCAGGACCGTTTAATGGTTATTAATGATTGATTTACCATTTGCCTGTCCTGTTGCGGAGAATATCTTTTCTTGTGCTTTGATTTGATTTAATGTTAAAACGTTATCGCTAATGAAAACTGATACTACATAAAATGGGGATTTCACTCGATATTTCGTTTTTGCAATAAATTGAATATAATTTCAATAAATTGTATTCTCCTTGTCAACAGATAGATATCAATTTTATTTTAGATATTGGCACTGGTTTTAGGAGCCGAGACGTATCAGGGATAAGCTGTTGCAATTGAATATACAGGGGGACTTCTGACCCAGAATCAAAGTTCAGTGCCATATGTTTATAGGCTACATATATCACAGGCCTTTAAAGAGTTCAATGCTTAACACTAGTTCTTTGAATTACCTAGGGTACCAACCTCAATAATACATACTTTATCTTGTCCTTATTAGTTCTATATTTATTACTTACACCTAGTACAGTGCATAACTGCCATCATACTTTGCCTTGATTATATGTCAAGGGAGCGAAATGTCCTCATCTTCCTCGCAAGAAGAGGAACTAGGAGCCTAAGGGGGCATACAGCCATGCAGATTTGAGCGTCCAGCTAAGACAAGGCCTGCAAATTCTCCTCAAAGAGAAGAGGACTTGAGCCGACTGGGTAACAGCACGTTTTTGCTGAAAAACTAGTTATTCATTGTAATTATGCCCTGTACTAGGTGCTCATGTGGCTCATGTGGGCCAATGCTTACAATAGCAGAGAGCAAATGCTGCCAGGAAATTCCACAAGTTCTCGAGAAAGTAAAATCTATGGGAGTGTCCTGTATTACAGCACACCCAGGATTTGTCTCAAGGTGCCTGTGTCCCTGGACACTAGAAATAGCATACAGTGCTTATACCCAGAGGTACAAGAAGAAACATGCTACTCAACATGAGTAAGTATACTTAAAAATGGTCTGGTTCAGATAATAAATGATGAAAAATATTCATGCACTAAATGACAATTTGTAAATATGTATAGATTTGTATATTGCAGGTAATTCAGATTCACTGCATATCGGCAGTTAGTACGGTAGTTCTGGGGGTATTTAGGCAGAGTGCCACTGCCAGCTTGTGCTGTATTAAAAATGTTTTTCCCAAGGGTGAATCAGTTTGTTTGTTTCAAACTGCCAACATTGAAATAATAAAGAGACAAAAAAGCATTATGTGTCTTATTCTGTTATTTACATTGCTCAGAAATATCAGAACCTATAGATAATACTACACACTGATGAAAACCAGCAACAAAATTCAGTCAACAGTAAGGGCGGTCCACCTAATCTATTATACAGATGCATAAAATGATAGGGAGCATCAATTCCAAAATCATGACATACCTGCAGGGCATTTTGTTCCTGTATCCTGTATCTCATACAAAAGATGTTGTATCACTCAAATAACAGAATGTTAACAGTCATTTGATATTTTTGCAGGATATCTTATCTATCCTGTGTCATTGCACATCAATTATCATGATGAAATTTTGCGCGAACATTATACAAGTAATGCTTATACAATTCTGCTCACAAATACCAACAATGTCTGGTTCTTATTCACTTGTCTGTGATAATAGAAATGGCAAAATATATACACCAGTCCAACATATATATTTACAAGATTAGTTCTCATCAAGCCACAAAGAGCGTATAGCAGTTTTTAAGTTTCACAACAGCTTAGCTTATCTTAGGCCCATTTAACATTCAATACACATGCTGGATGATTTGAAAATAAAAATGGTTAATATTGTTGTTTAACATCACTTTCAACATCCGAGGACATTTTACCTCACCAATTATGTTTGAGATGATAGGCCGGCAGCTGTGGTCTAGCAGCGTGGGTGTTTGTCTAGTTGCCCAAATGTGGCAAGTTCAAATCCAACTGTGTGCTATGCACGGTGGTGCCATTTGGGCGATAGCATCTTAAACTCCAATGTCTGTTCGTCAGCATGCACCACCATTTTTAAATGACCTTTGATGATGAAAGTGAATTTCAACCCCAATATGTACCCATTATTTTGTAAGTATGATGATAAGGAATAGTTATGTCCTTGTACAGACAGGTAAAATCATATGTTACAAGCTTGACTTAACTGAAGCCAAAAATGAAAAATAAACAGAGCTTAGATATTACTTGTAAACAAGCAAATATCAATCGACCAACCACCAATATAATGCTTCTGCAACCACCATCAACTTCATCACCACCCTTGCCCTACCCATAACCATCACCACCACTACTATCATTCATCGTTAACTTTAGATACCTTACTACTTCACTCATCTAAAGAAGAAATCTCTCCCTATGCAGCCTCTCAGCCTTCTCCTTGTCAGGGTAATCATACATTTCAGCAGGTCCTTCTGTTTCATTGATCATCACGGATGTACTTATTGATACTCCAACTGGAGTCCTTGGTCATCAAAAAGAAATGACATGCTTCTTGTGAGGCCCTAGATGCGAATTATTGCAGTAGTGGGCCTCACATATTCGCACCATGACAGTAGGCCAGGACTGACTCACTGAGCACTTGGTATCGTCCGATGATTGTTTAGGACAAGGGAAAGCTACTGTCAGGCCAGCATACATCTACATATGTCAGACTGACGAGACATATCTATATGTTATCTGTGGAACAGCCTTATAAAACTTGAGCCGCCCCACACTGATCACTACCGGTCATGTCAATTTTGTCAACGGGCAAGTGCAAATTCAATACAGAAACATAACTAATGAATTCTAATTCGACTTCCATATGGGAAATGTAAGGATCAGTATACTTATAGATTCTCAAGAAACGATGGAATCAAAAACGCTGATGAGTGTTTGTAAATAGCGATAAATTAGTATGACAGCTAGTTCGCGAATAGAAACGACGTCCGTGGCAGCATCTTCTGATGACATATGACGTCACAGCGCCTTTGTTCATCTTCGAGAAGTTCCGTGATGGGTCGTTTATTTTTTCGTATTTCTTGTTTACTATTTTTATAAATCAATAATTGCCAATTTTTATCAGTTTTATATAAAGCTCAGAGAAACAGTGTTTTGGTAATTATGCGATATCAAAATCAGTAAACGTTACCGCTATTATTATTCTGGCGATTGAATAGAGCAGTCCTGCAACACACCACTTGGACCTGGATTTCGTCAAGACAGGGGCCTCTCTGATGGTGACATGTCCTAAGGTAAATGTATTCATCTTTTTCACCCCTTGTACTTATTCATCTTCATCCACATTGATTTCCCGTGTGACGGGTGGTACGTAAGGATACATCTACCTGTTCCACAATATATTCCTGGTTGTGTACCCTAACTCGGTAAAGGGTTCTAACATGGATGACTTATACTCCGAACTTCTGTGTCCACATCGCCTACACTGGGTTGTCTTGGTATCCTTTTGTTTTGTTGTTTTTTTGGGGGGAGGGGTGGGTTTTGAGCTATAATTACCTTATGTGTAGGCAAATATCCTATATCTTGTCGATTCAAGTAGTATTCGTAAGAGAGTTTAAAGAGAGAGTGTTAATGATGATAATCTTTGAATATTCCCAGCACTAACCGATGTGAGGTTTTTTTTCATTCTATATAAATAATACTCCTTTTATGCATTATAGATGAGTGACACCCCAGCAACTTTAAGGATAGTGCCGTGCTGATGCTTTTCGAGCCAGATCAACAATAAATACACCAATCTTTATGCAATAAATCGAATAAATAATATAACATAACATGGATATATCCATTTTGAATGTTTAAATACAATTAAATTATGTTTCACATTATGTCGATATTATGTCATGGAAGAAACTGATATTGAAGAATTTGTTTCCATGATCATATATCCATGACTGTGTGTTTTGGCATGATGACACGTGTTATATTCTAAATTCACCTCACTGCTTTTGGATTGATAACGTCCAATCCCAGCATGCAATTGATTTATTCGAATGATGTTTTTGTAAACGAATGTTGTTTTTAGCAAACTAATTTGGAACAAGTGAGTGAATTATTTTATATATATATACATATATATAAAAGATATTTCATCGAAGTTTATAATTTGTGAGTGGTAAGATGTAGACTTTATTGTTGTAAAGAGTAAATTAAAATAAGAAGTAGTATAGGTAATGGGGGTTCGGGCACAGTGAGGGACGTTCTTGAGATCACCTCCACCCACCAAAGCAAATCACCCACACCCTGACCCCACCCTCCGACGATAAGGAATCCCCCACTTCAGAGCATAATTAACCCACTTCAACTATTCCCCCGGGGTCTAAGGTCTCAAGAGCTGACAAGAGCTGGCCAAGGATTAAAGCTGTTACCTCTCAGCAGGCTGTGAGTCGCAGGGTAGGGGCAGCCATGAGTCGCAACGCAATTGCAGGGTACAAATGACATAAAATCAAGTCGCAACGAAATCGCAGGGTTAGGAGCCACAAGTCGCAGGACACAAGGACCCACCGGTCACTAGTCATAGGTGGGTATTTTGTTGCGACTTGATTTTGTGTCATTTGTACCCCCTTTTGAACTAATAAAACATTAGAGTAATGACGCCCCACTACATACGCGCGAAACAGGCTCAAGCCGACTATGCTGAAATCCACGGCCAGGCCCTGCCACCCTATCCACGGACGAAGGTCGCCCTCGCGGCACTCATAAAGAAAAACGCCTTTGACAGGACGTACAAGGAGATGTACGCAAGAATGACAACCATGGCGGACCGTGACCCAGCCCCTCCACCGACTCCATCCCCCCAACTCTGGTCTGAAGTGGCGAAAGCACCGGCCCCACACCCCAGGGCCGCCTCCAGGAAACCACTCCCCCTCGTAAGGCCGGTCCCAGTTCCCCGAACAAGCCTCAGACCAGTTGCCACTCCCCGCCTCAAATTCAGGAGAACCAAGCGGGCCATCAACAACCAACTGCGAGGCTGGGTCATGAACGTCCCCAAGACTCACCCCTACGCCCCGGACCTCCTGACCTTCCAGAAAGGCGTGCAACCCCAGGTTCGTAAAGTTCTGGCCGAGGAGCTGAACCAGCTAGGTGGCCTCAAAACCCAGCTCGCAGTCAAAGTAAGCCTCCACAAGACCGATAAAGATGGTGTCACGGAGTATAATGAACCAGTCCTACGAAACAAGCAGCAGGTGATTCTAGGCAAAGAAGACATTGACTCCGCGATAGACCAGGCCGACCCCCAAATCCAGGAGATGCTGGAGAAGTGGGTTAACCTAGGTTCTGGGTGGGTCTTCGAGGCGGTAGAAACCATCTGGATCGACATCGCCAAGTATCAACCACTCAAAGGCGGCTCCTACCTCCCTCTACCACCACCACTGGCAAAGAAAGAGGCCATCATAAACGTAAAAAACTGGGACGACTTCTGCATTCTATGGGCTATTGTAGCCGCACTGTACCCAGCTACCAAAAACCCCAGCGGCCATCAAAATACAACATCCAGTGGCTCCTAGATAAGCTAAAGGGCTCAGGTGTGGCATACCCAACCCCCGTCTTCCACGCCGAAAAAAATCGAAAAGGCTCTTGACCTAGGCCTAAATGTATTTGGCTGGGATGGGAAAGCCGTCATGGTCCACCGGATCAGCAAGCACCCCGGCAACTCTATAAACCTCATGCTGATCGAAAAGGATGGAGTATGCCATTACAGCTGTATCAAAAACCTAGACCGCCTACTCTACGACCAGACAAAACACAAGGGCCGCAAATTCTTCTGCGAACGCTGCCTCCACGGCTACACCACCTCGGCCCTCCTCCAGGCCCACAAGCCAGAGTGTGTAGGGGTTGGCCAAACAGCCGTGCGGGTAGACATGCCAGAGGAGGGGAAAAAACACCCTATCCTTCCAAAACTGGCAAAAGCAACTCCCGGCCCCCTACGTCATCTACGCTGACTTCGAGGCGCTCACAGTAAAGCTCCCAGGGCCAGCCCTCAATCCAGAAAAGAGCAACACCCAGAAGACCCAGGAACACCAGGGCTGCGGGTTCGGTTATATAGTGGTCCGATGCGATGGAAAGACCTCACCCCCAGTAGTCTACAGGGGAAAAGACACTGTGGAGAAGTTCCTCAAGGCCCTACAGCAAGAGGAGAAAAAGATCAAATCAGTTATCTCCAAGCCAGTCCCCATGTGGATGACCAGGGATGACCAAACAGTCCACAAGACCGCAACCCAATGCCACGTCTGCAGCAAACCACTACTCACCGACCGGGTCCGCGACCACTGCCACATAACCGGGAAGTATAGAGGGCCAGCCCATAGCGCCTGCAACTTAAAGCTTAGGCTGAGCCCCAAGACAACCCCCATCCCCGTGGTCTTCCATAACCTGCGGGGCTATGACTCCCATCTCCTAATGCAAGGCATAAGCAAGGTAGAGGGGGACATCAACTGTATACCCAACAATATGGAAAAGTACATATCCCTATCCCTCGGGCAGCTCCGCTTCATAGACAGCGCACAGTTCCTCCTGGCCTCCCTCGACAAGCTGGTCTCAGCCAATAGTCCTGACGCCTTCACCTTGACGTCAGAGTATGAACCAGACCAGACAAAGCGAGGGTTACTCCTACGAGTTCATGGACAGCTGGGATAAGTTTGATTCTCCCCTCCCGCCCATCCAAGACTTCTACAGCAAGCTCTCGGAGCAGGGCATATCAGCCACAGACTACGCCCACGCGCAAAAAGTCTGGAGCACGTTTGGCTGCAAGAACATGGGCGACTACCACGACCTCTACCTCCAGACAGATGTCCTCCTCCTAGCCGACGTGTTTGAAACCTTCCGGAAGACCAGCCTAAAGCAGTACGGCCTGGACCCAGCCCACTACTATACCAGCCCAGGCCTCTCGTGGGACGCTCTACTCAAGAGCACAGGGGTAAAACTCGAACTCCTCACCGACTACGACAAACACCTCTTCATCGAGAAGGGTCTGCGTGGAGGAATAAGTATGGTCTCGCGGCGCCACGCCAAGGCGAACAATCCCTATGTAGGAGACTTCGATCAGGACAAGCCCACGAGCTATATCCAATACCTCGACGCTAACAACCTCTATGGATGGGCAATGAGCCAGGCCCTACCTACCTCAAACATTGAGTGGGTGGACCGGCCAGAGTTGCTCTCCAGAATAGTCCGCACCCACCCAGACGATGCCGAGACTGGGTACATCCTTGAGGTCGACCTAGAGTATCTGGCTGAGCTTCACGACGACCACAACGACTACCCCCTAGCCCCAGAGCGACTACTTGTCCAGAACGAGTGGCTCTCAGACTACCAGAGAAACCTCCTTAACGAATACGGCGGCCACGGAGTCGAGAAGCTGGTCCCGAACCTGAGGAATAAGGAGAAGTACGTACTCCACTACAGGAACCTCAAACTGTATCTAGCCCTGGGGATGAGGCTGACCAAGATCCACCGCGCCCTATCCTTCACCCAAAGCACCTGGATGGAACCCTACATCCAGAAGAACACAGATCTACGCAAGGCCGCAACCAGCGACTTCGAGAAGGACCTCTACAAACTAATGAACAACTCCGTCTTCGGCAAGACCATGGAGAACCTCCGCAAGCGGGTTGACGTGAAGCTGGTCCGAGCTGCAGACAGCAACAAAATAAGAAAGCTCATCGCCAGCCCTGCCTTCGCCCACCAGAAAATATTCGACGACGACCTGGCCGCCATCCACATCCACTATGCCCACCTGGTCCTCAACCGCCCAGTCTATGTGGGGATGTGCATACTCGACCTGTCCAAGCACCTCATGTACGACTTCTACTACAACACCATGAAGCCCCAGTACGGCCGCGGGGTCAACCTACTCTATACCGACACCGACTTCCTCCTCCTGGAGATCCGCACACCAGACATCTACGCCGACATGAAAAAAGACAGTGACCTATTTTACACCAGCAACTACGACCCAGCCCACCCGCTCCACAGCAACGAAAACAAGAAGGTTCTAGGAAAGATGAAGGACGAGTGCGGCGGTGTACCCATCAGGGAGTACGTAGGCCTGCGCCCAAAGATGTACTCCATCCTAATGTCGACCCGGGAGGAAATCAAGAAAGCAAAGGGTGTAAAAAAGGTAGTGGTCAAGAAACACCTGCGCCACGCCCAATACCTTGAATCGCTGTTCGACCAGAAGCGGTTCCGCCATGGGATGAACATGCTCCGAAGTGACAGTCACAAGATATATGGGCTGCACATCAACAAGGTGTCTCTATCCCCCTTTGATACAAAGCGATGGATAGCTCCGGGCGGTGTACACACTCTAGCCTATGGGCATAGCCACACCCAGGCCTACCACCCAGCGTAGACCGCCGACACACAGGATGTATCATATTCAACCGTGGGTGTATCCACACCTTCCACATATGACCGGTCACTGAGGGGTGATGGTGAACTTCTCGCACCACTGTTGGACACCTCTCCCTCACCCTCTACCCCCTCCGCAATCAGGAGGTCATCCACCTTCTCACATATGCCGGCTATAGTGAGACTGGTACTATACTGCTTAGTCCTACCACCAGCAGACTGTTAGACCTTGGCATTGGGTTGCGGTCTTGTGGACTGTTTGGTCATCCCTGGTCATCCACATGGGGACTGGCTTGGAGATAACTGATTTGATCTTTTTCTCCTCTTGCTGTAGGGCCTTGAGGAACTTCTCCACAGTGTCTTTTCCCCTGTAGACTACTGGGGGTGAGGTCTTTCCATCGCATCGGACCACTATATAACCGAACCCGCAGCCCTGGTGTTCCTGGGTCTTCTGGGTGTTGCTCTTTTCTGGATTGAGGGCTGGCCCTGGGAGCTTTACTGTGAGCGCCTCGAAGTCAGCGTAGATGACGTAGGGGGCCGGGAGTTGCTTTTGCCAGTTTTGGAAGGATAGGGTGTTTTTCCCCTCCTCTGGCATGTCTACCCGCACGGCTGTTTGGCCAACCCCTACACACTCTGGCTTGTGGGCCTGGAGGAGGGCCGAGGTGGTGTAGTCGTGGAGGCAGCGTTCGCAGAAGAATTTGCGGCCCTTGTGTTTTGTCTGGTCGTAGAGTAGGCGGTCTAGGTTTTTGATCCAGCTGTAATGGCATACTCCATCCTTTTCGATCAGCATGAGGTTTATAGAGTTGCCGGGGTGCTTGCTGATCCGGTGGACCATGACGGCTTTCCCATCCCAGCCAAATACATTTAGGCCTAGGTCAAGAGCCTTTTCGATTTTTTCGGCGTGGAAGACGGGGGTTGGGTATGCCACACCTGAGCCCTTTAGCTTATCTAGGAGCCACTGGATGTTGTATTTTGATGGCCGCTGGGGGTTTTTGGTAGCTGGGTACAGTGCGGCTACAATAGCCCATAGAATGCAGAAGTCGTCCCAGTTTTTTACGTTTATGATGGCCTCTTTCTTTGCCAGTGGTGGTGGTAGAGGGAGGTAGGAGCCGCCTTTGAGTGGTTGATACTTGGGGGTCGGCCTGGTCTATCGCGGAGTCAATGTCTTCTTTGCCTAGAATCACCTGCTGCTTGTTTCGTAGGACTGGTTCATTATACTCCGTGACACCATCTTTATCGGCCTTGTGGAGGCTTACTTTGACTGCGAGCTGGGTTTTGAGGCCACCTAGCTGGTTCAGCTCCTCGGCCAGAACTTTACGAACCTGGGGTTGCACGCCTTTCTGGAAGGTCAGGAGGTCCGGGGCGTAGGGGTGAGTCTTGGGGACGTTCATGACCCAGCCTCGCAGTTGGTTGTTGATGGCCCGCTTGGTTCTCCTGAATTTGAGGCGGGGAGTGGCAACTGGTCTGAGGCTTGTTCGGGGAACTGGGACCGGCCTTACGAGGGGGTGTGGTTTCCTGGAGGCGGCCCTGGGGTGTGGGGCCGGTGCTTTCGCCACTTCAGACCAGAGTCGGGGGGATGGAGTCGGTGGAGGGACTGGGTCACGGTCCGCCATGGTTGTCATTCTTGCGTACATCTCCTTGTACGTCCTGTCAAAGGCGTTTTTCTTTATGAGTGCCGCGAGGGCGACCTTCGTCCGTGGATAGGGTGGCAGGGCCTGGCCGTGGATTTCAGCATAGTCGGCTTGAGCCTGTTTCGCGCGTATGTAGTGGGCGTCATTACTCTAATGTTTTATTAGTTCAAAAGGGGGTACAAATGACACAAAATCAAGTCGCAACAAAATACCCACCTATGACTAGTGACCGGTGGGTCCTTGTGTCCTGCGACTTGTGGCTCCTAACCCTGCGATTTCGTTGCGACTTGATTTTATGTCATTTGTACCCTGCAATTGCGTTGCGACTCATGGCTGCCCCTACCCTGCGACTCACAGCCTGCTGAGAGGTAACAGCTTTAATCCTTGGCCAGCTCTTGTCAGCTCTTGAGACCTTAGACCCCGGGGGAATAGTTGAAGTGAGTTAATTATGCTCTGAAGTAGGGGATTCCTTATCGTCGGTGGGTGGGGTCAGGGTGTGGGTGATTTGCTTTGGTGGGTGTAGGTGATCTCAAGAACGTCCCTCACTGTGCCCGAACCCCAATTACCTATACTACTTAAGAAGTATGATGATAATATATTTAGCATTTTATTTGATAATAAGAATTGTATGATTACTGTATTCGAAGTAAAAATTCGTGCTGCTTTGGGTCTCATTTCAGATGCTTGAAACGGGTGCAAAATACGAAGCATGGGGATCTTAAGGGAACATCCCCAGGGTGCTAGAGCCAGAATTGTTGGCAAAGGTTATAATCATGTTTCAAACGATTGACTGGAGCACAAGGCATGACGCAAAACCATCCATCCCCACTTTTGACTTCTCTTTAGACATTAATCAACTGTTACCAAACCATACCAGCACCTGATAGTATACCCGCGTGGAATGGTACTTGAAGCAGCTGACGGCGGAGGAACATAGATCGAGCTAATCATCTTATCAACAAATTGCTCACAGCACATAATATTTTGAATATCACCTCTATAGATGATGGCCAATGCTTTTTTTTGATGTCTTTAAGTCTGCTCGGTTTACTGAACATTTTGGAATGTGGTTGCAATAGGCTGTGCTTCTTCATAAACCTTGAAATATGTTTTTTACAACTTGAAGAATGAAACAAGCTATGACTCAGCTCAAGAATGCTTGTTAGTATCGAAAAAAGACGCCAGCAAAGGCAGCCTGTAAATTATGCATAACAATACGTCTGTTGATATAAACATAAAATTTGCATCACCAACTTTACCAACATCGAGTGTCTAATCTGCCCGAACTACGCCAGATAATGATTAAGTCCAAGCAGTAGCGGCATTGACTAAGATAACAGCCGTGACACAACACTGTCCCAGCACAAACAATATTGAATCATTGTAGCTTGTTGAGTTCTATGGATAACGACATCTCTGCTGAACGAGGCTAAAGTCTACTGCGTGCAAATTCACGAATACAACCCGAGTCATCCATGGAACTGTATGTATGTCTGTCTGTCTGTCTGTCTGTATGTCTGTATGTATGTCTGTATTTCTGTATGTCTGTCTGTCTGTCTGTCTGTCTGTCTGTCTGTCTGTCTGTCTGTATGTATGTATGTATGTATGTATGAATGTATGTATGTATGTATGTATGTATGTATGTATGTATGTATGTATGTATGTATGTATGTATGTATGTATGTATGTATGTATGTATGTATGTATGCATGTGTGTGTGTGTGTGTGTGTGTGTGTGTATGTATGTATGTATGTATGTATGTATGTATGTATGTATGTATGTATGTATGTATGTATGTATGTATGTATGTATGTATGTATGTATGTATGTATGTATGTATGTATGTATGTATGTATGTATGTATGTATGTATGTATGTATGTATGAATGTATGTATGGTTGGTTGGTTGGTCGGTCGGTCGGTCGGTCGGTCGGTCGGTCGGTCGGTCGGATGGATGGATGGATGGATGGATGGATGGATGGATGGATGGATGGATGGATGGATGGATGGATATGGGGATGGATGGATGGATGGATGGATGGATGGATGGATGGATGGATGGATGGATGGATGGATGGATGGATGGATGGATGGATGGATGGATGGATGGATGGATGGATATGGGGGATGGATGGATATGGGGATGTATGTATACATGGATGAATGAATGGATTGATGGGGTCAAATAATCAGAAACAAACATAACAAACAGTTCTTTATTGAACAGCCAGTCATGTCGTCTTTACTCTGCCATGCATATCAGAATAATTCTGGAAACCCTACATTACAGATCGCCGCCCCCTGGGATGGGTCGGCTTTTGCGGTATGCTGCGATCTTAGGGTTGTTGAAAACTTGGTCTCTGATGGCGCTTATTTTGGGATATTTATCAAGGTTGATATTGAAACTAAAATACTTCCCTGCTGCTTCAAAAAATTCGATGAATGAAGCAAAGAATATATCTGCCCAACTCATCTACACACAAATACACAGATCGAGTGAATGGTTATGTCAGCGAGTGAATGGTTGTGTCAGCGAGTGAATGGTTGTGTCAGCGAGTAAATGGTTGTGTCAGTGAGTGAATGGTTGTGTCAGCGAGTGAATGGTTGTGTCAGTGAGTGAATGGTTGTGTCAGCGAGTGAATGGTTGTGTCAGTGAGTGAATGGTTGTGTCAGCGACTGAATGGTTGTGTCAGAGACTGAATGGTTGTGTCAGCGACTGAATGGGTGATTAAGTAAGTCAGTCAGTAAATGAGATATTCAGTACCTTATCACCGCCGATGAAACCCGAAGCAGGAAGGAACTTTTCTAAATTGGCCAAAGTGACAGGGAAGTCTTCGTTTTCTGCCTGCTTTGCCAGCTTCTCCTAAACCACAAGCATCAGGCCAATTTGAATGTTACAATGTGGTCATTCCAAGCAATTCACTTATCAAGACATGGTAATTTTTCAAACGTTTAAATGCTAATGGTTAAAAGAAATCTCGTACTGAAAATGAGCAACGTATTAAGATCCTCTGCGTAAGCGAGTCAAGCGTAAGATGGACGACAAACCTTCGTTTCAATGTCGCCTGACATTAGTGCTCTGAAGAGCGCTGGTAATGGTTTCCTGGCGTCATCCACAGCATCAGCAAGTATGTCCGCGCGGAGACGGCCCACGTCAGTGCTGGCCATCAAATCTGCACGTGGTCAGATAAACACTGACCATTATTTAGTCCTGACATATAGATCTGCCCATGTGTTGATAGCTTCATTTCTCAAGTAACATTCTCCATTGATGACCAAGTGAACATACCGAACTGGGAACCAAGGTAGCGACATATAGCTCTGCACTCGGCGTACGTCTGTCCATCAAACTCCAATAATGGCATGTGGCCAAATGGAGTCGCTGTAAGCAGCATATTAATGGAGTATTGATGCGATTTCTGCATCACATAAATAAACTACCGAGTTGCGACCAGGTTCGTTTCTTGACTCACATGCTTTGAGTGTAGCCCATTCCTCACGACCCACGCGGACGTCCTCAAAATCAACATCGGCAACTTTAAAAATATAACGAATGGGTTCTCCTAAAGCCCGGATGTCGAAGTAGGTCAGTTTATAACTTGTGGTTGCCATTGTGGTTTCCTGAAATCGAACGCAATAGCAACTTGATTCGATGCATTTGAGATAAACAATGCAAGATAAAAAAATGAAAACCATTGAATAGCTTTGAAACGGATTTCATCATATATATTTCATAAGCTCGGGCTATGTTGGCTTAGAGCATGTTTCTAATGCAATGATATTTCAACATGAATATATTCGCACTGAATCCATTCACTGATACAATCCCATTCATTCATGTCCCACTGAATTCCTCCAAAGTAACCAATTCTATTCGTCGTCCCAGGCGCCGGACGCACCCGCCCGTCATCTCACACACTCACCTTCGCTCGTACCCAATACCTCATCTCATGTATTTATGCCCAAGCCACCTGTTTGTATCAGATGTCAGGGCGATAATACAACTACATGATGGAGATCGTAAGCCCCCAAAGCAAACAATGATACAGAGAAGTCATTGACCCTCTACTCACATCTAGTTCAGAAGCGACTAGCTGGTTGACAAATGTGGATCATTGTTAAGTCTACTGTGTGTATTTAAACATGATATAATCAAATAACCTAAGGTAGGCAGTTAAGCTTCCATTATCTGGGCGACAATTACGTCCCTTGTATGCTGGGGTTGGCAAACGAAAATCACTCAAATTGAAATCTTTGAGCAAAAGTAATTCACAGTGACCTGATAACCAGTGTACTCTGATAATCTCATCCCGTCTCAAAGACAAGTCCGATCGCGTGTGCGACAGACGGGGACCCGGTGCTGTTGTGGTCGCTAAGATAGATGAAAATTGGAGCTAATGGTCGTTGGCAATAGCCCATTACGCGGTAACACGTGACGCCTAATAACCAGTTAATTACGTCTGAATAGCATAGGTTCTGTGTCTTCTAATTTGTCTTATTTAGCTAAATTTAGTTTGCACTTACTTGGGGGTCAATTGTTGACTTGATGCGGCGCGCTCAGTGACAACGCTAAGAGTGGGATTAGACGACCACGTCGATCCGCTGTGTCGGCGTAACCAGGCTATGCAAATGAAGGGACAAAGTTCAACTATTGCGAGGGTCTAGTCAAGTTTTACAGCTGCAATTGTGGGAGGTGGTTATCTCTCTGGAGAAGTAGTGAGCCTCACATTTGTACAAGAATTGCACTATAAATGTGGCTGTCAAACCCGTGTGAGTGATGTCCAGGCTGTATGCGCTTCGGCTCCTACTGGATTATGATTTTATTGTTTATTGGATTATGTTTGCCTGTAAGTACCCGTATCAAAGATCTTATAATAATAGGATACTCGACTTAGACGTTTCCGTTGTTAAGCGCGCGACCAGCGCGCCACCTGTCTTCGTGGAAGCTAAAATGTAAACAAAAGCGCTTGGCTCAATGCAAAAGGATCGATCGGCTATGGTATGTTCACAAAAAACCGTTGAATTTCTGCAATTTGCAGATTTTTTGAAAGAGCCAATGCACAAAAAAGAAAAACCCAGTACTATTGACGCATTTTACGCAATTTGTGTGGCGATTTATTCAATACAATAATTTTTATGAACGTTTGAACGAAGTCGCATATTTCGGTGTAGGTCTTCCCTAGCCTGCACGACGTATTGTATATTTATATTATCGTCGTGCGCGGCTAGGTCTACCCTAGCCCCGATCGGACAGTAATATAAATATATACGCACCCTGTGACTGCCAATCATTGAATTTGATATAGTACTAAATACCATTGTAAATTGTATATTGACAGTTACACAAGACGCCCTGTAGGTTGACCATATTTTAGCCCCGGTCAGACGTCTAGTCGTCCCCTTTTTTATTTTAACAGATTAATCTGAATGCTGTGGCTTTTGTCATTAGTTTGGTCATCATTGAGATGAAATATAATAAGTTGCGTTAAGAATATGCTCCTATTTTGAGACGTTCATGCTGTTTTCCAGATTGAATTACATTTGATTGGTCACCAAGTGGTACCTACACCGAATCAATAAGCTGCATTGTCGGTTTATGGGTTCCCCTGTGCGGACATCATTTTATTATGTAGTACTATCGTATGTATTCTTGATTATTTATAATAATAACATAATAGTGCATTATATCATGACATAGAGGCAAGCATACATTTATGAGTCTAATAGATCAGATAATATATTATATAGGAGATATATATATATATTATATTATATATATTATATATATATATGTATATATATATATATATAGATATATATATATATATATAGATATTTATATATATACATATATATATATATATATTGATATATATATACATCTATATATATTTTATATATATATATATATATCTATATATATATATATATATATATATATATATATATATATATATATATCTATCTCTATCTCTATATATATATATCTCTATCCACATGTCTCAATCCAAAATACGAGATCATCAACATACATTAAGAGATTAACTACGAGTTCACTAAAACTATAGACATCATTACCATTATTTACATCGGAGCTCAATTTATCCATGTAAACATTGAACACATAGGTTATGCCACTAGACACACCAAATCAGCCAGACATTGTTCTGGCCAATCTAACACACACATCTGATTTGAGTACCATGCAAACATAATCTAAGGTTAAGTAGTCCTACGTACTGATATGGAATCATAGAGGGCTTTCAAGGAACTAAATAAACATCAATATTTGATGTTATGGAAATCTAGACATACCACAGTCATCAACACCAATAAGAGCTAACATTTTCATGTGTGGGTCAATTTCATTGCCTTACGATTTTGCCTCTCCTTATGGTCCCTTAATTTACGGTTAGCCTCTCTCAGGGAATGATGCAACCTGATGTTTACCATAACACATATTTCAGCAACATGACACTTGCACGATTCACAGTAGAGTTGTTTAAATGGGACCTATTATCAATAATGGTTACAAACCTGGCTTTCACTTGCTGACAGTATAATACCGTGTCAATGATTTTGCGGTTATGTTCCTCAAGCCTGCATAATGCATCTACTAGTGATTTTCTAGAGAAAATGAGCCCCTCCTTAGCACTTGGAGGATGGTGGACAAAATCATATGCAGGGTCATGTACATTATCAACTACAACTTTTCTCTTAATTTCCTGGCAATATAGCCAGAAAAATATGCTAAAACATTAACTTCCTGGACGCAAAAGCTTTCTGCACATTTATATGTATGAGGTGGCACAGGCATAACATATTTTACAAAAAACAACAGGCTTTTAGAAAACTTAGAATATCAGTGTAATAAATCAATTGTATTCTGAAATTGGACGGTATTTATCCACAAGCCATGCGTATATGGCAGCGAGGTGAAATAAGAATATAACACATCTCTCTCATGCCAAAACACAGTCATGGATATGTGATCATGGAAACAAATTCTTCACCATCAGTTTCTTCCGTTACATAACATTGACATATAAGTTGATTATATTTACACATTTAAAATGTATATATCCATATTATGTTATATCATGTAATACGATTTATTGCTTAAAAATTGGGGTATTTATTGTTGATCTGGCTCCAGAAGAACCAGCACGGCACCATCCTTAAAGTTGCTGGGGTGCATAGTTAGAGTATTATCAATATAGAATGGAAAAAAAAAACATTGGTTAGTGCTGGGACTATACAACTGCTAATATAGGTGGCAAAGATTATCATTAACACCGGATTCCATCCATCTTTAAAATATCTAATTACAAACACAACCTCATGCTAGACAAATAGCACCTCAACATAGATGAACATACGGGTCAAGCCTCGAGGCAAATAAAGCTGGAACATATATGATAATCATGAATAAATAAACATAAGTCAAGTTGAATTAATTCAACTATTGGTCACTAGGCGGATTGACTTTTCGTTACAGCTAGGAATAATTATGAGAATCTGGCTGTGAATCATTGATATAGATTAGGGATTCAACAAACAAATGTATTGTATTGGCTCAAAAAAGCAACTAGACCTTGGCATGTATTCATGGCCATCCAATAAAAGGATAATAATTGCAAAAATATTTGGCAAATACAGTGTGATTATCGATTTAATCGTACAGGGTTTATCTTACCAATGCCGACTTTCTTAATCTGTTATGTTTAAAGTAGTTACCAATAAAACAGCTTCATTTATCGCCCACAAGAATTTTATTTGGAAAATCATGTAGTGTTTTCAACTTTCAGACCTACCTTTCCTCCTCTTTAGGAAGCCGAAAGAAGCTTAAATCCCTACGGTTCTTTCTGCGATTTGAACAGCTAATTGCAGCGCAGAAATGCCCATTTATGCGCAAGTCATAATGAAGTTGGTCGGTTGCTTTGCGTCGAGTAGCTTCCACAAAAATTGTGGGCGCTGCCTACTCGGTGTCACGGAATTTGTCGGGCGAATTGCCAAGTCGGCTATTTTATCATAACAAGATCTTTGCCCGTATGTTGTGTTTATATGAATAGTGTGTTTACATGCTTTTGGTGCTTATAATTATTTAACAGTAGAATTCATTCATTAACCTTGCATGGCCCCCATAGTTCCGAAATAAGCACTAGTAGTATTTGGCGGGTTATCCGCATTTACTGATTGATCAATGTGGGCGACAACGATGTCCACGTGACCCATATAAAAGCGTTTGATCCCGGAGAGAGAGTGAATAAAACTGGTGAATCCCAGCTTGTCTGTGGTTGTGTTCTTCCATCTGTGATATACAGACAACCCCCAAAGTGAGTGAAAAGGACACATTAATATTCCGAATATTTCGGTAAACGGACCCACAGTTATACTGAATCAGAAAAATGTGTCCCATTCACATACCTATAATTTCTCCCAATTCTGACGTAGCAATAGCTACCAGATTCGTACATGTAAGGAAAAAGCGGACATAAATGGATGCTACAGTTTCTGTGCGATTGGCGGTGGTGAGTTGGGAAAGAAGGAGGGCTGACAAGCGTTGTAATCAGTCTCACCCAGTTAGTCAGTAATGGCGGTTCCTAAATTGACGTGTACAGCAAAACCATATACGACTGAGCCTCAAGTACAAGAAGCCTTTTTGTATGACACTCGTTTGCACACCGAAATACACTATAGCCTCGCCTTTCGAAACTTGAGTGTTTGTTCTAGATACTTCTTGCGATCAGCAATTACCATGTCTGGTCGGGCAAGAAGTTTTGGACTAGCCGAAGGTGGTGGCACATCCCTACTTACCTGCACTTTGGGTAAACCAGACCCATCTATCCGAGTTTTTCCTAATCTTATATTGAAATATCTGCCACATGTGCCATCTGATTTAAGCTTACGTATCGTGAATATGTTGTCTCTGAAGTTAGCATTTGAACGTCACAATGGTATGGAGTGTCTTTCAAATGCTGCGGCAAAACCGGTGATCTCAGTACACAAATGACGACTACGATTTCAACTGCACACATCGTGTCGTTCTGTGCTAGCCATAAAGCCTGGTTCAAACTGACAGCCTCCTGGATATTCTTTAGAGGTGAGGGGTGGGGAATACAAACTGTAGGTAGGCCCTTAACCTAGTTATTGCTCATGCCAAAGTATACAGTCATAGTATCACACGTTTTGACCCATTCTCCTGATCAAGAATAGGGCTTGGACATGCAGTAAGCTCATAGTGCTTATTGTTATGGCTCCATGCAAAAGGTTGATGGTCAGCTAGCAAAGTAAAATGTTAAACATACGATGTTGAATTTTGATTTTATCATTTAGATATTTTTTCAGTACCATAACCAATAGGCCAGCATCCGAGGTGAACCCCTTACAAGATCTTCTGTGAACCAGGTGGCACTCTTACCAAGAATACTGAGTAGCCAGGACACTGTTCTTCCAGTTATCCCTGAAGAACAGCAAGTGTTTTTACAGCTTGTTTGGCTGGAACTCGACCAATGGCCTACAACAGCTCTTAGATCCAATCTACCTACGCAGAGGTGGCTGTGATGTTGCGATGGGTTTGGTTTGATGGTCCTTCTGTTTTCAGTCAGCGATATTACTTCAATGTTGTTCCCCTTACCTTTAAGGGCGAGGATGATTTCGAATGTTCCTACCACCAATTTCTGGTATCATTCTCTTAAAGTTTGTTTTACTCCTTCATCTGTGCATGTTTCTAGCTCTCTACCTATAGTGCGGTCACTCACAGCGCGCTATCTACCCGAGTTTTAGTCAGTTAGCAATTTAGTATTAAGGCCATCATGCTCACAAAGAGTAAAATCTGGTATATTATCTTTGACGCTTGTTTTAACATGGTGAGGAGAATCTAAATCTGGCATTTAATCTGATTTTCTTCGTTTTTCACATCAACGGCAGCATCACACAATTCATCAACCAAATCACGCCAACGCAGACACTAAATGGACCAAGGCAACGCTCGTAATGTGCCGTCGAGTTCATTTGGGAAACAAAACGCAATGCTTGCGCACTTTCATGTCCTGGGACTGATGTCCAGATCAGGGTATATATCCTCATTTCCACTCGGCTTGACACTGAAAGAGTAAAATTACTGCGCATTTAAGTCAGCTTTTCAACATTGCTGTATGCCCCTTAACGATACAGGTGAAAGTGTCTGCTATGGTTGTACACATGTATCGGTAGCTCAGAGAGTAGAGTGGTCTGCACAGTTTGCAGAGGGTCCTGGATTCATATCCCAGCTAAGATATTTTCAACAGGCAACAAAGTTTCAACAGTATCATAAGATCTTGAGTGACGATCCCGGTGTGGCAAGAGAGGTGTGCAATTACACCCACCACACATGACACATGACAGAGGCGGAGGAATGAATTGAGTCACAGTGGAAGTGACTAGATCGGAATAGGAGAGTGTGTTGTACGCCCCTTAAACAATACTCGAGAAGGTGTCTGCTGTGAACCAACACAGGTCTCAGTAGCTCATTTGGCATAGCCGTCTGCACGGTTAGCAGAGGGTCCTGCTAGGTCAGATTTTGTACTACATCATCTGTGACCGAAAATATCCTCAGCATATCTGGATTGAAATTTTGTATTATGGTGGATAGGGTTGTATCATTCGTGTATCCCCTTGAAGGCCAAGGCGCGGAATAGGTCCACTGCATGTCGTGACAAACCAGGGAAAACCCGCTTATCATGGGTTTCGATTCAGACGTATGGATAAGGGGGGTGATGGTATGGATGACCAATAACAAACTTAAATTAAGCGATGTGTGGTGTTAACGGGAAGGAATTCCAGGCAATTGTATGACTTTCATGTGATAATCGGTTATGAGATCATCAAGCCAAATGCCAGAGTGCAAAATTTTGGTGCAGTGTTAGATAATGAGCTGTCCATAGAAGCTCAATTAAATAATGTCATCAAGGGTGTCACCCACCACCCGAGGTGCATTGCGTAGATATCAGACTCCCTCAGGCTGTGATCGTCTTCAAATAGAAACCTTAATATTATTTATTCTAACAAGCGTATAATTAATCACGTTGCCGTAAATGATTTTTGAAGTGTAACGTATTTTTTCAAATCCCTAATTAAAGTTTTAATAGGTGTATTTAAGCCTGTGAAGGACGTTTCCGACAATAATTTCATTCATAAATGTCATTTTGTGGGTTTTTGTGGCATATGTGCAAAAGACGACGGCCATTGGTTCCTGAGTTTGTGACGTCATATGACACCGTTCAGCCGGATAGCGCAGTCATTTCCTCGTTTGTTTACATGGGAACTGTGGTAGGTGTGAGCATAATCGTATTTTATACCGTCATCATGAACATAATATACCGCAACGAATCACATAGTTTCATGTGGCTTGGAGTACTTGTTCGCCTAGAATATGTTAAATTGTGATAAACTTCTATTATGCAGTGTGAAAACGTCAACCAAAGGGGGCCGAGCGATAATACAGGCAGTGCTGGAACACAAGTCTGCACCTCGATTTCAGGACCGTTTAAAGGTTATTAATGATTGATTTACCATTTGCCTGTCCTGTTGCGGAGAATATCTTTTCTTGTGCTTTGATTTGATTTAATGTTAAAACGTTATCGCTAATGAAAACTGATACTACATAAAATGGGGATTTCACTCGATATTTCGTTTTTGCAATAAATTGAATATAATTTCAATAAATTGTATTCTCCTTGTCAACAGATAGATATCAATTTTATTTTAGATATTGGCACTGGTTTTAGGAGCCGAGACGTATCAGGGATAAGCTGTTGCAATTGAATATACAGGGGGACTTCTGACCCAGAATCAAAGTTCAGTGCCATATGTTTATGGCCACATATATCATAGGCCTTTAAAGAGTTCAAGGCTTAACACTAGTTCTTTGAATTACCTAGGGTACCAACCTCAATAATACATACTTTATCTTGTCCTTATTAGTTCTATATTTATTACTTACACCTAGTACAGTGCATAACTGCCATCATACTTTGCCTTGATTATATGTCAAGGGAGCGAAATGTCCTCATCTTCCTCGCAAGAAGAGGAACTAGGAGCTTAAGGGGGCATACAGCCATGCAGATTTGAGCGTCCAGCTAAGACAAGGCCTGCAAATTCTCCTCAAAGAGAAGAGGACTTGAGCCGACTGGGTAACAGCACGTTTTTGCTGAAAAACTAGTCATTCATTGTAATTATGCCCTGTACTAGGTGCCCATGTGGCTCATGTGGGCCAATGCTTACAATAGCAGAGAGTAAATGCTGCCAGGAAATTCCACAAGTTCTCGAGAAAGTAAAATCTATGGGAGTGTCCTGTATTACAGCACACCCAGGATTTGTCTCAAGGTGCCTGTGTCCCTGGACACTAGAAATAGCATACAGTGCTTATACCCAGAGGTACAAGAAGAAACATGCTACTCAACATGAGTAAGTATACTTAAAAATGGTCTGGTTCAGATAATAAATGATGAAAAATATTCATGCACTAAATGACAATTTGTAAATATGTATATATTTGTATATTGCAGGTAATTCAGATTCACTGCATATAGGCAGTTAGTACGGTAGTTCTGGGGGTATTTAGGCAGAGTGCCACTGCCAGCTTGTGCTGTACTAAAAAAAATTTTCCCAAGGGTGAATCAGTTTATGTTTGTTTCAAACAGCCAACATTGAAATAATAAAGGGACAAAAAAGCATTATGTGTCTTATTCTGTTATTTACATTGCTCAGAAATATCAGAACCTATAGATAATACTACACACTGATGACAACCAGCAACAAAATTCAGTCAACAGTAAGGGCGGTCCACCTAATCTATTATACAGATGCATAAAATGATAGGGAGCATCAATTCCAAAATCAGACATACCTGCAGGGCATTTTGTTCCTGTATCCTGTATCTCATACAAAAGATGTTGTATCACTCAACAGAATGTTAACAGTCATTTAATATTTTTGCAGGATATCTTATCTATCCTGTGTCATTGCACATCAATTATCATGATGAAATATTGCGGGAACATTATACAAGTAATGCTTATACAATTCTGCTCACAAATACCAACAATGTCTGGTTCTTATTCACTTGTCTGTGATAATAGAAATGGCAAAATATATACACCAGTCCAACATATATATTTACAAGATCAGTTCTCATCAAGCCACAAACAGGAAGCGTATAGCAGTTTTTGAGTTTCACAACAGCTTAGCTTACCTTAGGCCCATTTAACATTCAAATTACATCTTTAAGCTAAACACATGCTGGATGATTGGAAAATAAAAATGGTTAATATTGTTGTTTAACATCACTTTCAACATCCGAGGACATTTTACCTCACCAATTATGTTTGAGATGATAGGCCGGCAGCTGTGGTCTAGCAGCGTGGGTGTTTGTCTAGTTGCCCAAATGTGGCAAGTTCAAATCCAACTGTGTGCTATGCACGGTGGTGCCATTTGGGCGATAGCATCTTAAACTCCAATGTCTGTTCGTCAGCATACACCACCATTTTTAAATGACCTTTGATGATGAAAGTGAATTTCAACCCCAATATGTACCCTTTATTTTGTAAGTATGATGATAAGGAATAGTTATGTCCTTGTACAGACAGGTAAAATCATATGTTACAAGCTTGACTTAACTGAAGCCAAAACTGAAAAACGAAAAAGGGTAATCATACATTTCAGCAGGTCCTTCTGTTTCATTGATCATCACGGATGTACTTATTGATACTCCAACTGGAGTCCTTGGTCATCAAAAAGAAATGACATGCTTCTTTTGAGGCCCTAGATGCGAATTATTGCAGTAGTGGGCCTCACATATTCGCACCATGACAGTAGGCCAGGACTGACTCACTGAGCACTTGGTATCGCCCGATGATTGTTTAGGACAAGGGAAAGCTACTGTCAGGCCAGCATACATCTACATATGGCAGACTGACGAGACAAATCTATATGTTATCTGTGGAACAGGCTTATAAAACTTATGGGAAATGTAAGGATCAGTATACTTATAGATTCTCAAGAAACGATGGAATCAAAAACGCTGATGAGTGTTTGTAAATAGCGATAAATTAGTATGACAGCTAGTTCGCGAATAGAAACGACGTCCGTGGCAGCATCTTCTGATGACATATGACGTCACAGCGCCTTTGTTCATCTTCGAGAAGTTCCGTGATGGGTCGTTTATTTTTGCGTATTTCTTGTTTACTATTTTTATAAATCAATAATTGCCAATTTTTATCAGTTTTATATAAAGCTCAGAGAAACAGTGTTTTGGTAATTATGCGATATCAAAATCAGTAAACGTTACCACTGTTATTATTCTGGCGATTGAATAGAGCAGTCCTGCAGCACACCACTTTGACCTGGATTTCGTCAAGACAGGGGCCTGTCTGATGGTGACATGTCCTAGGGTAAATGTATTCATCTTCATCCACATTGATTTCCCGTGTGACGGGTGGTACGTAAGGATACATCTACCTGTTCAACAATATATTCCTGGTAGTGTACCCTAACTCGGTAAAGGGTTCTAACATGGATGAATTATACTCCGAGCTTCTATGTCAACTTCGCCTACACTGGGTTGTCTTGGTATCCTTTTGTTTTGTTGTTTTTTTGGGGGGAGGGGTGGGTTTTGAGCTATAATTATCTTATGTGTAGGCAAATATCATATATCTTGTCGATTCAAGTAGTATTCGTAAGAGAGTTTAAAGAGAGAGTGTTAATGATGATAATCCTGATAGTGTACCCGCGTGGAATGGTACTTGAAGCAGCTGACGGTGGAGGAAGAGCCTTAATTTAAACATAGATTGAGCTAATCATCTTATCAACAAACTGCTCACGGCACATAATATTTTGAATATCACCTCTATAGATGATGGCCAATGTCTTTAAGTCTGCTCGGTTTACTGAACATTTTGGCATGTTGTTGCAATGGGCTGTGCTTCTTCATAAACCTTGAAATATGTTCTTTACAACTTGAAGAATGAAACAAGCTATGACTCAGCTCAAGAATGCTTGTTAGTATCGAAAAAAGACGCCAGCAAAGGCAGCCTGTAAATTATGCATAACAATACGTCTGTTGATATTAACATAGAATTTGCATCACCAACTTTACCAACATCGAGTGTCTAATCTGCCCGAACTATGCCAGATAATGATAAAGTCCAAGCAGTAGCGGCATTGACTAAGATAACAGCCGTGACACAACACTGTCCCAGCACAAACAATATTGAATCATTGTAGCTTGTTGAGTTCTATGGATAACAACATCTCTGCTTAACGAGACTAAAGTCTACTGCGTGCAAATTCACAAATACATCCCGAGTCATCCATGGGACTGTATGTATGTATGTATGTATGTATGTATGTATGTATGTATGAATGTATGTATGTATGTATGTATGTATGTATGTATGTATGTATGTATGTATGTATGTATGTATGTATGTATGTATGTATGTATGTATGTATGTATGTATGTATGTATGTATGTATGTATGTATGTATGTATGTATGTATGTATGTATGTATGTATGTATGTATGTATGTATGTATGTATGTATGTATGTATGTATGTATGTATGTATGTATGTATGTATGTATGTATGTATGCATTTATATGTGTATTAATGTATATATGTGTTCATGTATGCATCTATGTTTGAATGTATGTGTGTATGTGTGTGTGCACCCGTGTGTGCATGTGTCTGTTCGTGCGTGCGTGCGTGCGTGCGTACAGGTGTGTATAAATAATCAGAAACAAATATAGCAGAAGCCTGTTTATTACACAGCCAGTCATCCATGTCATCGCTGCATTACTCTGGAAAGTAAACATTACAGATCGGCGCTGGGTCGGCTCTCACGGTATGCAGCGATCTTAGGGTCGCTGAAAACCTTGTCATTGAGGGCGTTTATTTTGGGATATTTATCAAGGTTGATCTTGAAACTAAAATACTTCCCTGCTGCCTCGAATAATTCGATGAATGAAGCAAAGAATATATCTGCCCAACTCATCTACACACATATACAGAGGTCGCGTGATTGGTTGTGTCAGTGATTGAATGGGTGAGTAAGTAAGTCAGTCAGTCAGTAAATGAGATGAGTAAGCAAGTAAGTGAGATATTCAGTACCTTATCACCGCCGATGAAACCCGAAGCAGGAAGGAACTTTTCTAAATTGGCCAAAGTGACAGGGAAGTCTTCGTTTTCTGCCTGCTTTGCCAGCTTCTCCTAAACCACAAGCATCAGGCCAATTTGAATGTTATAATGTGGTCATTCCAAGCAATTCACTTCTCAAGACATGGTAATTATTCAAACGTTTATATGCTAATGGTTCAAAGAAATCACGTACTGAAAATGAGCAACTTATTAAGATCCTTTTGTGTAAGCGAGTCAAGCGTAAGATGGACGACAAACCTTCGTTTCCATGTCGCCTGACATAAGTGCTCGGAAGAGTCCTGGTATTGGTTGCCTGGCTTCATCCACAGCATCAGCAAGGATGTCCGCGCGCAGACGGCCCACGTCAGTGTTGGGCATCAAATCTGCACGTGGTCAGATAAACACTGACCATTGTTGAGTCCTGACATGATGATATAATTCTACTCATGTGCTAATAGCTTCATTTCTCAAGAGACATTCTCCATTGATGACCAAGTAAACATACCAAACTGAGAACCTAGGTAGCGACATATCGCTCTGCACTCGGCGTACGTCTGTCCATCAAACTCTAATAATGGCATGTGGCCAAATGGAGTCGCTGAAAGCAGCATATTAATGGAGTATTGGTGCGATTTCTTCATCACATAAATAAACTACCGAGTTGATTTTCGACCAGCTTTGTTTCTTGACTCACATGCTTTGAGTTTAGCCCATTCCTCACGACCCACACGGACGTCCTCAAATTCAACACCGGCAACTTTGAAAATATAACGAATGGGTTCTCCTAAAGCCCGGAAGTCGAAGTAGGTCAGTTTATAATTTGTGGTTGCCATTGTGGTTTTCTGAAATCTAAAGTAATAGCAACTTGATTCGATGCATTTGAGATAAAGAATGCAAGATAAAAAATGAAAACCATTGAACGGCTTTGAAACGGATTTCATCAATATATATGCATAAACTCGGGCTCTGTTGGCTTATAGTATGTTTCTAACGTAATGATATTTCAACATGAATATATTCGTCGTGAATCCCATTCATTTACGTTTCTCTGAATTCATCCAAAGTAACCAATTCTTTGCCAGATAATTCGTCGTCCCAGGCGCCGGACGCATCCGCCCTTCATCTCACACATTCACATTCGCTCGTACCCAATACCTCATCTCATATAGTTATGCCCAAGCCACATCTGATGACAGGGCGATAATACAATAATATAGAAAAGTCATTGACCCTCTGCTCACATCTAGTTCAGAAGCAACTAGCTGGTTGTCAAATGTGAATCGCTGTTACGTCTACTGTGTGTATTTAAAATAAACAAATAACCTAAAGTAGGCAGTTAAGCTTCCATTATCTGGGCGACAATTACGTCCCTTGTATGCTGGGGTTGGCAAACGAAAATCACTCAAATTGAAATCTTTGAGCAAAAGTAATTCACAGTGACCTGATAACCAGTGTACTCAGATAATCTCATCCCGGTCTCAAAGTCCAATCGCATGCGCGACAGACGGGGACCCGGTGCTGTTGTGGTCGCTAAGATTGATGTAGATTGGAGCTAATGGTCGTTGGCAATAGCCCGCTACACGGTAACATGTGACGCCTCATTACCAGTTGATTACGTCTGAATAGCACAGGTTCTATGTGGTTTAATTTGTCTTATCTAGCGAAACTTAGTTTGTACTTACTTGCGGGTCAATTGTTGACTTGATGCGGCGCGCTCAGTGACAACGCTAGGAGTGGGATTAGACGACCACGTCGATCCGCTGTGTCGGCGTAACCAGGCTATGCAAATGAAGAGTCAAAGTTCAACTATTACAAAGGTCAAGTCAAGGTTTACAGGTGATATTGTGGGAGGCGTTAATCTCTCTGAAAAAGTAGTGAGCCTCCAAGTTGTATGTTATGTCGTTTTGCGACATATGAGTGTGCCAGTTGACGGCAATGCTGTTTTGACACAACTAAACCAAATGGTAGTTAGCACGTAACCACCTTTGAGTTGTGTTCTATGTATCGCGGCCTCAGCAGGCCTAGAAGACAAGAAGCGTACCATAAACAGCGTTATTAAAGAGACTGTTCAGCCCCATATAAGGCAATCAGGGATCATCTCGTTATTACATTACTACGATTAACGCAGACGTAAGTAATAACATCTTCTAATTTGTGCCGCAATGTTTACATGATGGAAGTTATGTTGATAAGTTTTAAACATTATTATTTGACTGGAAATATTCATGATCTACTGTGGAAATCTGTTTTATTCAGTTATGTCGTTCCATCGATAACGGTGCCTCCCTAAAACCAAGAACCACGCGAATGTTTGCTGTAAATCATAACGTGCTCTGAATTTTCCTCGCTATCGATGTGTATTCTTCCGCTTGAGTTACATAATGTAGATTTCATAAGATCTTCACTCATTCAAGTTGTGGGCATCATTGCGCACAAGTTTGACCGACAAACAGGAAGGGTAATGTCAGATAACATAAATGGCGACAGTCGAAGTAAGGATCTTTTTCTGAGACCACAGCGCCGCGTAGCGACTGAAAGTCTGAAAACTTAACATTTTTGGTTTCTAAGGTGCGGTTGCCAAGTAGCTTGCTAGGCAACCTCATTCCAAATATGGGGCTGAACAGTCTCTTTAAACCCGTGTGAGTGATGTCCAGGCTAAATGCGCTTCGGCTCCTACTGGATTATGTTTTTATTCATGTGTGTTTGTCTGTATGTATTCGTATGTTGTGTTAATATGAATTGTGTGTTTACTCGCTTTTGGGGCTTATAATTATTTAACCGTAGGATTCCTTTATTACCTTGCATGGCCCCCATAAGCGGGTTATCCGCATTTACTGATTGATTTATGGGGCGATGTCCACCTGATCAAAGGACGTATCCCATATAAAAGCGTTTGATCTCGGAGGGAGAGGGAATAAAACTGGTGAATCCAAGCTTGTTTGTGATTGAGTTCTTCCGTCTGTGATATACAGACAACCCCTAAATGATTGAAGGGGGCGAACCAATATTCAAATCATTTTGGTAAATGGACCTACAGTTATACTGAATCAGAAAAATGTGTCCCGTTCAAATATCTAAATGAAAAAGGCTGGGCCGCTGCAACTATAATTTCCCCCAATTCTGACTTAGCAATAGATACCAGATTCGTACATGTAAGGAAAAACGGACAGAAATGGATGCTACAGTGTCTGGGCGGATGGGGGTGGTGAGTTGGGAGAGATGGTGGGCTGACAAGTGCTGTAATCAGTCTCACCTTGTTGGTCGGTAATGGCGGTTCCTAAATTGACGTGTACAGTAAAACCATATACGACTGAACCTCAAGTACACGAAGCCGTTTTGTATGACACACTCGGTTGTACACCGAAAGACACTATAGCCTCGGCTTGCGGAACTTGATAGACAAAACTTGGGTCACACGATCCACACACCATCGATTGAACCTTACGTACTGTGATTAGGTAGGCTCTGCAGTAAGCATTTGAACTCAACAATGGTGTGGAGTGTCTTTCCAATGTGTGCTGCAAAAACCGGTGATTTCAGTAGACAAATGACGACTGAGATTTCCATTGCATGCGTCGCGTCGTACTCTGCTAGCCAACAAGCCTGGTTCAAACTGACAGCCTCCTGGATATGTGAGAGTGGAGAGGGGGGAGGGGTGCCAACTGTAGGTAGGCCCCGAAGCTAGCTATTACTAATGCCAAGGTGACAAGACATAGTAGCACACCTTTTGACCAAATATCCTGGTCAAAAACAGGAGCATATAGTATGCTCTCAGTGCTTATAGTTATGGCTCCATGCAAAAGGTTACTAGTCACCTAGCATGGTAAAATGCTGAAAATATGGTGATGAATTTCGATGGGTTCTTTTAGTTTTAGTAATACCATAACTAATAGACCAACAACCTCAACGAACCCCACTGAGATCTTCTATGAAACAGTGGCATTCTTACCAAGAAGATTGAGTAGCCAGGGCATTGTTCTTCCAGTTATCGCTGAAGAACGGCAGATGCTTTTATGGCAAGTTTGGCTAGAACGCGACCAATGACCTGCAAAAGCTTATTGATCCAATCTGTTTGTATACGACCCCTTCCTACGCGGAGGTGGCTGTGGTGTTGATCCAATCTGTCTACGACCCCTTCCTATGTGGAGGTATCTGTGGTGTTGATTCATTCTGTCTACGACCCCTTCCAACTCAGAGGTGGCTGTGGTGTTGGTTCATTCTGTCTACGACCCCTAAATACGCGAAGGTGGCTGTGGTGTTGATCCATTCTGTCTACGACCCCTTCCTAGGCGGAGGTGGCTGTGGTGTTGGTCCATTCTGTCTACGACCCCTTCCTATGCGGAGGTGGCTGTGGTGTTGGTGATCACCTCCGCTTAGAGTAGTCGGCCAGGATGATTGGCATGGTGATCACCTCCGCTTCTATAACCTGGATTATATCCTCAGCATATCTATAACCTGGATTAATATCCTCAGCATATCTATAACCTGGATTATATCCTCAGCATATCTATAACCTGGATTATATCCTCAGCATATCTATAACCTGGATTATATTGTCATCATATCTAGTATAGCTGTAACTGGATTAAAAAAATTGTATTATGGAGGATAAGGTTGTATCGTCCGTGAGGCTAAGGCGCGAATTGGATCCTCTGGATGCCATGACTGATCAGGGAAAGCCTGCTTGCCGTGACTGATCAGGGAAAGCATGCTTGCCGTTACTGATCAGGGAAAGCATGCTTGCCGTTACTGATCAGGGAAAGCCTGCTTGTCGTGACTGATCAGGGAAAGCCTGCTTGCCGTGACTGATCAGGGAAAGCCTGCTTGTCGTTACTGATCAGGGAAAGCCTGCTTGCCACGAATTTCAATTTGTTTAAGTGGAAGATGGGATTCTGGCTGTGAAGTGTAGAATTCCTGGCGAGCACCACTTTGGTCTGGATTTCTCCAAGACATAGGTTGGGATGGCCTGATTCTTTCTATCGACTGGTAGTGACATGTCCTAACACATCATCTTTACCGCCACCTTTTACTTTATTATATTCATCCATATTGATTTTCCGTTTGTACCCATTTTAATCTTACAAGGCTCAATCAATGCAAATCTTATCTATTCATATATACCCCACCATATAACACCATAATGTTGATAGACACCTTAGCGTTGATGAATACCTTAATGTTGATGGACAACCTAGTGTTGATGAACAACTAAGTTTCAACAGACAAGTTAGTATTGATTGACACCCAAGTGTTGATAGACAACTTAGTGTTCATAGACACCTTAGTGTTGATAGACGCCTTAGGGTTTATGGACATCTTCGTGTTGATGGCGCCCATAGTGCTGATAGGCCTTTAAAACATTAACTTTATCATTTATTGGATACGCATTAGAACACTTAACTCTGTATATTTTTCTGCTTTGTGTGTTTGTGTTGGAGGTATAATCTGGCCTAAGGGGGTGGGGCGGGGTTATCAAATAGTCTAGTGTAATGGATTTCTGATCTCAAGCACCAGTCAGCTTGCGATTAATCTTACATAATGTGGGGCACAAGTGTTGAAGAAGACAAACGTTCGGCTTATTGAGATGTCTAAAGCTTGCAGCCTGTCATCCAAGGGCGGGTCAATGAGTGTCATTGGACGAGTGCGTGGGTGGATGCTTACGAGCGGACGTAAAAGCAAGAATACGCGCGAACAAACATACAAACAGGCATACATATATACGTGCGTATGCTTGTGTGTTTGTATGTGTATATGCTTGTATGTAACAACGGTTATTTCAGAAGAAAAAAATCTAATCGGCAAATTCATTGCAGAAGTGGCTTATATAGATATATATATATATATATATATATATATATATATATATATATAGAGATATATATAGAGATATATATATATATATATATATATATATATATATATATATATATATGTATATGTCTCATAGTCAACAATGTCATCAATGCGGAACAATATAATATCCTATATATAGCGCACTTTATCACATCGCCGCCTCCAGGGATATATCTATTCTATACGGTATGCTATATCGATCTTAGGGCAGTATCTATATCTCTCTCTCTATATCGGTCTCTCTTATAGGATATATGATCATCTCTATATATATATCTCTCTCTTAACATCTATATAGCTGCCATATATAAATATCTCTATGTATGTCTTGAGCCCGTCTGTTGCAATGGACTCTGATAGAATTCAGTGCTCCATCGATCGGGTACGGTGTGCATGCACGTGAGATTGTGAGCGCGCGCGGTTGCACGCGTTCGTTATGCATGCGGAGTATCGTATATTACCGTAAACATCATACAGTATTACAGAGCCGATTGAGTATACTACGTGTTATACGTAGCAAAATGCGCAACGATTGTTGCGCATCGCACATTCATATATATGCGATAACAATACCAGCGCTTGTGAGTGGTATGTGCAAACACTTCACTAGATCGGCAAGATATCTTTGGTACTTCGTCTTCGGTTGAATAAGTCGAAAAGACTCCTATCGGAGCATCACTCAAGATATGGAACGATTTCTCATTCGAGCCGGTACTTCCATTGAGCCGGATCCCGAGCCAGTGGCAGTGCTAGCACCGCCGAAGGCAAACATGATTGTGTGAAGGTACCAGTGCGCAAGTCAAGGCGTTAATAAGTGACCCAGTGTCTCATTCAGTACCTTATCACCGCTGACGAAGCAAGAGTCAGGCACGAACTTCTCCAAGTTGGCCAAGCTGACAGGGAAGTCTTCGTTTTCTGCCTTCTTAGCCAACTTCTCCTAAAACGCAAACACGCAAGCTTCAATATAATAGATTGGGTTATTTCTAGCAATTCACAATATAATATAGGACAATGATTCTTGAATTCTTTAAAAATGATTTATGGAAAAGCGGACTGAAAACGATAAACTAATTGAGATTTTTGTAAGGAAGGTTGAAAATGTAAGTACGAGGCACCTTCGTTTCTGAGTCGCCAGACATTAGTGCTCGGAAGAGTCCTGGTATTGGTTTCCTGGCTTCATCCACAGTATCAGCAAGTATGTCCGCGCGGAGACGGCCCACGTCAGTGCTGGGCATCAAATCTGCACGTGGTCAGATAAACACTGACAATTGTAGAGTCCTGACATACTGATATAGATCTACCCATGTGTTGATAGCTTCATTTCCGAAGTTACATTCTTCATTGATGACCAAGTGAACATACCGAACTGGGAACCGAGGTAGCGACATATAGCTCTGCACTCGGCGTACGTCTGTCCATCAAACTCCAATAATGGCAGGTTGCCAAATGGAGTCGCTGAAAACGTCAAATTAAAGGAGCTTCATAGCCATTTCACACAAATTAAGATGTTTGCTTCCTTGTGACTCTGTGACTCACATGATTTGAGTTGAGGCCATTCGTCGCTTCCTACGCGGACGTCCTCAAACTCAACACCAGCCGCCTTGAAGATATAACGAATGGGTTCTCCTAAACCCCTCACGTTGAAGTAGGTCAGTTTATAACTTGTGGCTGTCATGGTAGTTTTCTGAAATCTAACGTAAAAAAGGACTTGATTTGACGCATGTTTAAACTACGAGATAAAGAATAAGAAAACGTTAAAACGATCTACGCATAAGCTAAGCCTAGTGTCGCATATTCCGTATTCATACAATGTATTATCAAGATGAATATTTTCGGCAGGAATTGATCCGCAGATGTCATCCCAATCAAATACACGTTCACATCAACTAAAATCATGTACTGCTACAAAAGCTTACCCCCGATCGATTCGGTTACGCCATCTATGTATCGATTTCCAAAACCAATCGTAATGCTATGACCAACATTTCGGTAAATATGAGGTCACATGGTATTTGTTTGCTCTCCATCCACTAGGCGCTCTTGGAGTGGGTTCGTTACGTAAAATAAACATGGCGACATGTGCTCAATGTTGACAGCTATCTTCCAAGTCTTTCTCCAGTGTATGTTGCCAGGAAAGGAATAAATCTTGCACTCTTGAGGGCGCAACCCATCGCATAGCAGTGGTTACCAGCTGACTTTAATCCCAGAGACATAACGATATTCGATTGTACACTAGATTCACTTTGCGCCTTACTGCACATAGGAATTTTTATTAATTTCGTTGAACCTTTCATTTTAAGTTCCATAAGGCAAAGAAACTCCGCCTCTGACAGCTCCGCGCTATAAACTATTTTCGATCTCTCACATCCGAGCTGTTGACGCGAAGCGCAGCCAGTGAAATTTCGGAGCTTCCGAAGTCAAAACGACGGATGAACTCACTAAAAACTTACCACAGACCTCTAAGCAAAACAATTTGTGACAAAATGCAAGATTATATCACAAAATGACACGAGGACTGTTTCTATTTCTACAGTTTTGTCTACTTGTTCTGTTTGAGCACTTAAATACGGCACGTCGTGAAACTTTGTTCCAAAAATCAACATGGTCGACTCCCACAATGCAACATAATTGCGTTAATTCTCGTTCATGTTTTCGATTCGCGCGGTTGGACAACAATTTTAAAACTGAGTAGGATTTCGTTGATTCTGTTTATTAAGGAACATGACTGTTGATGGACTCTAGGCAAGATTGATGATAAAACTTCTAATAGTGTGGCCTGTCATCCTGTTAGGTCATAAGATGACCATGTCAGAAATGCAAGCACCGGTTTTACACATTCAAGTACGAATGTAGATATTCCTGATTTAACCGATCTACCTGATCTACCTAATCTACCTGATCTTCCAGATCTACCTGATCTACCTGATCTACCTGATCTACCCAATCTACCCAATCTACCTGATCTACCCGATCTACCCGATCTACCTGATCTACCTGATCTACCCAATCTACCCATCTACCTGATCTACCCGATCTACCTGATCTACCTGATCTTCCCTATCTACCTGATCTACCTGATCTACCCAATCTACCCAATCTACCTGATCTACCCGATCTACCTGATCTACCTGATCTACCCGATCTACCCGATCTACCTGATCTTCCTGATCTACCCGATCTACTTGATCTACCTGATCTACCCGATCTACCTGATCTACCCGATCTACGTGATCTACCTGATCTTCCCGATCTACCTGATCTACCTGATCTACCTGATCTTCCTGATCTACCCGATCTACTCGATCTACCTGATCTTCCTGATCTATCCGATCTACCCGATCTACCCGATCTTCCTGATCTGCCCGATCAACCTGATCTACCTGATTTACCCGATCTACCTAAGCTATCTGATATACCTGAGTAAGAACAATGCGGTTCAATCACTATTTATTTAAAAGTCGATTCATGATCCAGCATAAAAGGCCCCGTTACAGATTAGGTCCTGTGGGTGCAGGTCTCGATTGGCGATATGCTGCAATCAGAGGGTTGTTGAATACTTGGTTTTTCAGGGTGACAATTTTAGGAAATCGATCAATATTGAGAGTAAAGCCAAAGTGTTGAGAGCCCGACCCGAAAAACTCGATCAGTGAACTGAAGTAAATGTCGGCCCATGTCATCTGTAAAAACACACATATATTTATATACATCAATAAAATAAACGATTATTCGGCATGATGCTTGGCTCGAATGAGCAATTGAGTGGGTGAGTGAGTGAGTGAGTGAGTGAGTGAGTGAGTGAGTGAGTAAGTGAGTTAGTGAGTTGATGGGTGAGTGAGTGAGTGAGTGAGTGAGTGAGTGAGTGAGTGAGTGAGTGAGTGAGTGAGTGAGTGAGTGAGTGAGTTAGTGAGTGAGTGAGTGAGAGTGAGTGAGTGAGTGAATGAGTGAGTAAGTGAGTTAGTGAGTTGATGGGTGAGTGAGTGAGTGAGTGAGTGAGTGAGTGAGTGAGTGAGTGAGTGAGTGGTGTGAGTGAGTGAGTGAGTGAGTGAGTGAGTGAGTGAGTGAGTGAGTGAGTGAGTGAGTGGGTGAGTGAGTAAGTGAGTGAGTCAGTGAGTGAGTGAGTGGTGAGTGAGTGAGTAACTGAGTGAGTCAGTATCAGTGAGTGAGTGAGTGAGTGAGTGAGTGAGTGAGTGAGTGAATAAGTGAGTGAGTGAGTGGATGAGTGAGTGGGTTAGTGAGTCAGTAAGTGAGTGAGTCAGTGAGTGAGTGAGTGAGTCAGCAAGTGATTGAGTGAGTGGGTGAGTGAGTGTGTGAGTCAGTTAGTCAGTAAGTGAGTGAGTGAGTGGGTGAGTGAGTGAGTGAGTGAGTGAGTGGAGTGAGAGAGTCTGTACGTGAGTGAGTGAGTGGAGTGGTGAGTGAGTGAGTGGGTGAGTGGGTGAGTGAGTGAGTGAGTGACCGAAAAGTGAGTGAGTGAGTGAGTGATGAGTGAGTGGAGTGAGTGAGTGAGTGAGTGAGTGAGTGAGTGAGTGAGTGAGTGAGTGAGTGAGTGAGTGAGTGAGTGAGTGAGTGAGTGAGTGAGTGAGGATTGGGTAAACAAGTCATTGCAATACAACTATAGTCAGCCGTTGACTACCTTTGCGCCAGTTATGAAGCCGCTGAGAGGTTAAAACTTTTCTAAATTTTCTCTGATCAACTTCGCCTTAATAGGATACATGAACGTTACACAGATAATTTTTTCATGTTTTATTGAGAACAAATTGAATTACAATCACTCTTCTGCTGCTGTGAAATCAATAATCACTTCTGCTGTTAATAAACTATGGAATGTTAATAGAGAATTACAACAGCTCAGGGTTGAGGTATAAAATGATCGTTACAATTCGTCCATATCACCACTTTGCTTCGCCCAGAAGAGCATTGGTAATGGTTTCCTAACGTCATCCACCGCATCAGCAAGTATGTCCGCGCGAAGACGGCCCACGTCAGTGCTGGCCATCAAATCTGCACGTGGTCAGATAAACATTGATAATTACGCCGTCTTTATTTTTAACCTATTCATTGACATGTTCATACATATACGTCTGCCATGGTAACTGTGACTTTGTTCCCATATAATGATACCGATTAAATGAATCATATTTCATTCTAGTTCGATGACTGAGTAGCCAGGACACTGTTGTTACGATCCAGTTTTTGAGCTGCTAGTTAGGAAAGAAATATATTACGAAATTTATGGATATGATAAAGCGCGATGTTATTGCTAGTTAGGAAAGTAATTTAGTACGAGAATTATGGATATGATTAAGCGTGATGTTATTGCTTAAGGGAGAGACTTATATCTGTACGGTGGCTTACTTATCTAACATATTTATGAATAATGTTCTTCCATTCTTATTTGACATTAATGGCTGAATGATGTTTGCGTGGCAGTCCAATTTCCCTCTCCTGATTAAGTCGGCTACGCTTTATATGACATGATGATGCTTTTGTCATCAGAAACCCTCGTATGCTGCGTGATTGCATTATGTTAGCATCCCTGTTAATCATTGTTAGTGCTTTAGGCGTAGGATCTCTCGTATAATGCATGCCTTGAAGGGATATATAAATGTCGTTAGGTAAATTACTTATTATTATTTTTGTTGTACGTAGTTATGTCGATTCTAGCGTATATAAGACACAAAATAGCGCACCAACACTCCAGTAACACAGAAGTACCACTCCAGCTCTACAGAAGTTCTACTGAAGCTCCGTAGAAGTCCACATACGTCCATCGAAGCCACGGAGGGAAGACAGCCAGACTCCAAAAGAGATTGACTCTCGTCAACTTCCCGATAGGCTTTGAAAGAGACTTACGTTTACCTGAGCACCTAAAACCGTGTTGGTGAATTGAAGTAATACAATACAAGAAAAAACAATAATAACTTAGCCTTACCCCGAGGTTGTGATTACTGTTCTTCTAGGTATCCCTGCTTTTACAGCTTGTTTGGCTGGAACTCGACCAATGGCCTGCAAAAGCTCTTAGATCCAATCTCTCTTCACAAAGGTGGCTGTGGTATTGCGATGGGTGGTTTGATGGTCCTTCTGTTTTCAGTCAGCGATATTACTTCAATGTTTTTTCCCATACCTTTAAGGGCGAGGATGATTTCGAATGTTCCTACAACCAATTTCTGATATAATTTTCTTAAAGTTTGTTTTACTCCTTCATCTGTGCATGTTTCTAGATTTATACCTACATTGTGGTCACTCATAGCGCGCTATCTACCCGATGTTTAGTCAGTTAGCAATGTAGTATTTAGGCAATCAAGCTCACAAAGAGTAAAATCTGGTATATAATCTGTGACACTTGTTTTAACATGGTGAGAATCTTGCATTGATTCTTTTTATCTCTTCGTTTTCTGCATCCACGTCAGCATCACTCGATTCATCAACAAAAAGAAACGCCAGCGCAGACACTAAATGGACCAAGGTCACGGTCGTAATGTGCCGTCGAGTTTGGGAAACAAAACGCAATGCTTGCACACTTTCATGTCCTGGGACTGATGTCCAGATCAGGGTATGTATGCTCAGTCCCACTCGGATTGACACTGGCAGAGTAATATGAGTATTTAAGTCAGCTCTTCACCATTGTTGTATGCCCCTTAACGATACAGGTGAAAGTGTCTGCTTTGGTTGTACACAGGAATCGGTAGCTCAGAGAGTAGAGTGGTCTGCACAGTTTGCAGAGGGTCCTAGAATCAGACCCATGACAGAGGCGGAGGGATGAACTGAGTCACAGTAGAATTTACTAGATCGGAATAGGGAGTGTGTTGTATGCCCCTTAACAATACCGGAGGAGGTGTCTGCTGCGAACCAACACAGGACTCAATAGCTCATTTGGCATAGCCGTCTGAACGTTAAGCAGAGGGTCCTGCTAAGTCAGATTTTGTACATCAGCTGTGACCGAAAATATCGTCAGCATATCTGGATTTAGATATTGTATTATGGTGGATAAGGTTGTATCATTCGTGTGGGGCAATAGGTGCTTACAATAGCCAGCTAAAATTGTAAAAAACATTCCAGGCAATGCTTTCATGTGAAATCGGTTATGAGATCATCAAGTGTCACAGTCGAAATCTTGAGAAAAAATCTATGGGTAAATGTCTTGTATTGCACAGCACACCCCTCAGGATTTCAAATACTTAAATTAATGGTGAGCTGGGCAGTTTCGTCTCACCAGTTAAGACAAGGCCTGCAAATTCTCCTCAAATAGAAGAGGACTTGAGCCGACTGGGTAAAAGCACGTTTTCGCTGAAAAACTAGTTATTCATTGTAATTATGCAATGTACTAGGTGTTCATGTGGCTCATGTGGGCAAATGCTTACAATAGCAAAGAGTAAACGCTGCCAGGAAATTCCACAAGTTCTCTGGTCTGGTTCAGTTAATAACTGATAAAAATTATTCATGTACTGAATGAAAATTTGTAAAGATCTCTTTATATTGCAGGTAATTCCGATTCACTGCATATCGGCAGTTGGTACAGTAGTGCTGGGGGTATTTAGGCAGACATAATAGAGTGCCACTGCCAACTTGTGCTGTATTAAAAATTAGAGATGTTTTTCCCAAGGGTGAGTCAGTTAATGTTTGTTTCAAACTGCCAGCATTGAAATAATAAAGGGACAAAAAAGCATTATGTGTCTTATTCTGTTATTAATATTAAGCTTTGCTCAAACGTATTAGATTCGTTGGGTAATACTACACACTGGTGACAACCAGCAACAAAATTCAGTTAAGGGCGGCCCACCTTATCTATTATACATATGCATAAAAGATAGGGAGCATCAATTCCAAAATAGTGACATACCTGCATGGCATCTTGTTCCTGTATCCTGCATCACTCAAATAGCAGTATTTTAACAGTCATTTAAATATTTTTGCAGGATATTTTATCTATCCTGTGTCATTGCATATCAATAATCATGATTAAATTTTGAGAGCACATTATACAAGTAATGCTTATACAATTTGCTCACAAATACCAACATTGTCTGGTTCTTATTCACTTTTCTGTGATAATAGAAAAGGCAAAATATATACACCAGTCCAACATATATATTTACAAGATAAGTTCTCATCAAGCCACAAAGAGGAAGCATATAGCAGTTTCACCCCAGCTTAGCTTACCTTACCCCATTTAACATTCAAAATACGTCATTAAGCCATAAACATGCTTGGTGATTTGAAAATAAAAATGGTTAATATTGTTGTTTAGCATCAATTTCAACATCAGAGGACAGCTGTGGTCTAGAAGCGTGGGTGTTTGTCTAGTTGCCCGAATGTCATCCAAAAGAAATGACATGCCTCACATATTCACACCATGACAGTAGGCCAGGACTGACTCACTAAGCACTGTGTATCGCCCGATGATTGCTAAGGAAAAGTGCAAGCTACTGCCGGGCCAGCATACATCTATATATGGCAGACTGGCGAGACAAATCTATATGTTATCTGTGGAACAGCCCCACACTGATCACTACCGTACTATATGATCCCGAGAATTAATATTTTAGCCATTACTTGCACTTTAACTGCTTTACTATAACTCAATAATGTTGTTAAGTAAATATCTACTATTTTTCACCGTTTTTATAAATCAATGATTGCCAATTTTTATCAGTTTTATATATAGAAACAGTGTTTTGGTAATTATGCGATGACAAAATCAGTCAACAATACCATTATTAACACCACTTTGGCCAGGATTTCTTCAAGACAGGGGCCTGGCTGATAGTGACATGTCCTTGGGTAAACGTACTCATCTATTCCATCCCCTAGTACTTATTCATCTTCATCCATATTGATATAATGTGTGACAGGTGGTACGTATTGATACATCTACCGGTTCTATAATACATTCCTGGTTGTTTAGCCTTACTCGGTAAAGCGTTCTCACATGGACTATGTCAACTTCGCCAACACTGGGTTGTCTTGGAATCGTTTTGTTTTGTTGGGTTTTTTTGGGGGGAAGGGGTGAGGTTTGAGCTATAATTACCTAATGTGCAGGCAAATATCATATATGTTGTCGATCCTAGAAGTATTCACTAAGACTGAGAATGAAGATGAGATACAACATGAAACACCGCATGCTAAAGAAGAACTTATCGTTGTCATCAGCTCAATATCGCAAGAGAGATTAATCAGAGAGTGTTAATGGTGATAATCTTTGAATATTCCCAGCACTTACGGATGTTGGTTTCGAAAAAAGGCGGCCTGTAAATCATTAATAACAATACGCCTGCTGATATCAACATAGAATTTGCATCACTATATTTTCCAACATCGGTAGTCTAATCTACCCGAACGAGGCCAGATAGTGATAACGTCCAAGCAGCAGCCGTATGGACGAAGATAACAGCCATGACACAACACTGTCCCAGGACACAAAATGCTGAATCATTGTAGCTTGTTGAGTTTTATGGATAACAGCATATCTGCTTAACGAGGCTAAAGTCTGCTGTGGGATAATTCACAAATACCTGCATGTATGTATAGTTGCATGCACGTATGTTTGTATGTATGAACGTTTGTTTAGCTGTATCTGTGCATGTATGTATGTAGGTTTGCTTGTATGTATGCATGGAAGTATGTATTTATGTTTGTATGTAAATGTGTATATATACATAAATATTTATAGTTTAAATAAATGTACGTTTGTATGTATTTATGTATGTACATATGCATGTATCTATGTATACATATATCTATATTTGTTTGTATATATACATGTGTGCATGTATGTATGCATGAATGCATCTATGGTTGTATGTATGTATATGTAAGTATGCATGTATGAATTCATGTATACATGTATGCATGTATATATGTATGTATGTATGAAAATATGTATGTATGTATGTATTAATGTATGTATATGTGCATGTATGTATGCATGTATGTATATATGTATGTTAGTATACATATGAGTATCTATGCATGTTTGTATGTGCTTATGAGTGTGTTCGTGTTTGCGTGCTTGCGTGTGTGCGTGCGTGCGTGTATAAATAATCAGAAACAAGCATAGCAGAGGCCTGTTTATTACACAGCCAGTCATCCATGTCATCGCTGCATTACTCTGGAAAGTAAACATTACAGATCGGCGCTGGGTCGGCTCTCACGGTATGCAGCGATCTTAGGGTCGCTGAAAACCTTGTCATTGAGGGCGTTTATTTTGGGATATTTATCAAGGTTGATCTTGAAACTAAAATACTTCCCTGCTGCCTCGAATAATTCGATGATTGAAGCAAAGAATATATCTGCCCAACTCATCTACACACATATACACAGACCGAGTTTAGTGGTTGTGTCTGCGAGAGAATGGGTGAGTAAGTAAGTCACACATCGAGTGAATGGTTGTGCCAGCGAGTTAATGGGTGAGTAAGTAAGTCAGTCAGTCAGTAAATGAGATATTCAGTACCTTATCACCACCGATGAAACCCGAAGCAGGAAGGAACTTTTCTAAATTGGCCAAAGTGACAGGGAAGTCTTCGTTTTCTGCCTGCTTTGCCAGCTTCTCCTAAACCACAAGCATCAGGCCAATGTGAATGTTACAATGTGAGTCATTCCTAGCAATTCACTTCTCAAGAAATGGTAATTATTCAAACGTTTAAATGCTAACGGTTTAAAATAATCTCATGCTGAAAATGAGCAACTTCTTAAGATACTTGAGTGTAAGAGCATCAAGCGTGAAATGGAAGACAAACCTTCGTGTCCATGTCGCCTGACATAAGTGCTCGGAAGAGTCCTGGTATTGGTTTCCTGGCTTCATCCACAGCATCAGCAAGTATGTCCGCGCGGAGACGGCCCACGTCAGTGCTGGGCATCAAATCTGCACGTGGTCAGATAAACACTGACATTGTTGAGTCCTGACATACTGATATATATCTACCCATGTGTTGATAGCTTCATTTCCGAACTTACATTCTTCATTGATGACCAAGTGAACATACCGAACTGGGAACCGAGGTAGCGACATATAGCTCTGCACTCGGCGTACGTCTGTCCATCAAACTCCAATAATGGCATGTGGCCAAATGGAGTCGCTGTAAGCAGCATATTAAAGGAGTATTGATGCGATTTCTTCATCACATAAATAAACTAACGAGTTGATTTGCGACCAGCTTCGTTTCATGACTCACATGCTTTGAGTTTGGCCCATTCCTCACGACCCACACGGACGTCCTCAAAATCCACACCGGCAACTTTGAAAATATAACGAACAGGTTCTCCTAAGGCCCGGAAGTCGAAGTAGGTCAGTTTGTAATTTGTTGTTGCCATTGTGGTTTTCTGAAAACTAATGTCTTCACAACCTGATTCAATGCATTTGAGATAAGAATGCAAGTGAAACCATTGAATGGCTTTGAAACGGATTTCATCAATATATATCAATTAGATCAGGCTATGTTGGCTTATAGTGTGTTTCTAACGCAATGATATTTCAATATGAATATATTGGCCGTGAATCCATTCGCTGATATAATCCCATTCATTTACGTCCCACTGAATTCCTCCAAAGTAACCAAAGTTTTGCCAGATAATTGGTCCTTACAGGCGCCGGACGCATCCGCCTGTCATCTCACACACTCACGCTCGCTCGCACCCAATACCTCATCTCATATATTTATGCCCAAGCCACATGTTTGTATCAGATGTCAGGGCGATAATACAACTACATGATGGAGATCGTAAGCCCCCAAAACAAACAATAATACAGAGAAGTCATTGACCCTCTACTCACTTCTAGTTCAGAAGCGACTAGCTGGTTGTCAAATGTGAATCGCTGTTAAGTCTACTGTGTGTATTTAAACTTGATAAAATCATATAACCTAATGTAGGCAGTTAAGCTTCCATTATCTGGGCGACAAATACGCCCCTCGTACGCGGGGGTTGGCGAATGAAAATCACTATAATTGAAATCCTGAAGCAAAAGTAATTCACAGTGACCTGATAACCAGTGTACTCTGATATCTCATGATAATCTCATCCCGGTCTCAGAGACAAGTCCAATCGCGTGTGCGACAGACGGGGACCCGGTGCTGTTGTGGTCGCTAAGATAGATGAAAATTGGAGCTAATGGTCGTTAGCAATAGCCCGCTACACGGTAACACGTGACGCCTTATAACCAGTTAATTATGTCTGAATAGCATAGGTTCTGTGACTTTTAATTCATCTTATTCAGCTAAACTTAGTTTGTACTTACTTGGGGTCAGTTGTTGACTTGATGCTGCTCGCTCAGTGACAACACTAAGAGTGGGATTAGACGACCACGTCGATCCGCTGTGTCGGTGTTATCAGGCTATATAAATGAAGGGTCAAAGTTCAACTTTACAAGGGTCTAGTCAAGGTTAAAAGCTGCTATTGTAGGAGGCGGTAATCTCTCAGGAAAAAATGTAAGCCCCCACGAAGCGTACCATTAATAGCGTTGTTATACTGGTTTGAGTTTTGGACCTCGGCTCATATAAGATTATGTTTAAATACCCGTATGTTGTGTTTATATAAATTTTGTGTTAACGTGCATTTGGTGCTTATAATTATTTAACTGTAGGATGTAATTAACCTTGCATGGCTCCCATAGTACTGAACTAAGCACTAGTAGTATTTGGCGGGTTATCCGCATTTACTGATTGTTTATTGTGGAAGGCAACGATGTCCACGTGATCAAAGGACGTAACCCCTACAAGAGGGTTTGATCCAGGAGGCTTTGAAAGCTCTCTCCTCGACGCTCCGGAGAATGAAAAAAACTGGTGAATACCAGCTTGTTTGTGGTTGAGTTTTTCCGTCCGTGATATACAGACAACACCAAAGCGAGTGAAGGGGACCCATCAATATTCCAATTATTTCTGTAAACGGACCTGCTATTATACTGAATCAGACAAATGTGTCTCGTTCACATACCTAAATAAAAAAGGCTTGGCAGCGGCAACTATAATTTCTCCTATGTCTGACGTAGCAATAGCTACCAGATTCGTAAATTAACGACAAGAGGACAGAAATGGATGCTACAGTGTCTGGGTGGTAAGGGCGAGGGGTGGGCCGAGAAGGTGGGCTGACAAGCGCTGTAATCAGTCTCACTTTCTCGGTTAGTGATGGCGGCTTCTAAATTGACGTATAAGGTAAAACCATACACGCCTGAGGCTCAAGTACAAACAGCCGTTTAGCATGACGCTCACGGTTGCTGGCCTCGCAGAACTTGGACTTGGACCCATAAGCAGAACAACATGTTCCAGACAAGCGGACGTTAGTGTCAACCTCTGACAGGCCCATTGGCGGCCAAAGTTGGTGGCACATCCCTATTTACATGCACTTTGAGTAAACCAGACCCGTTCAACCGAGTTTTTCCTAATATTATATTGAAATATCTGCCACGTGTGCCATCTGAGAAATAACTGAGATAAATATAGTCTTGGGTTCAAGGAGTTACGTCTGACACGTCACATGTCTTACGGACCATAATCCATCGATTTAAGCAAGCTTGCCGTGACTGATCAGGGAAAGCATGCTTGCCATGACTGATCAGGGAAAGCCTGCTTGCCGTGACTGATCAGAGAAAGGCTGCTTGCCGTGACTGATCAGGGAAAGCCTGCTCGCCGTGACTGATCAGGGAAAGCCTGCTCGCCGTGACTGAGTCAGGGAAAAGCCTGTTTGCCGTGGCTGATCAGGGAAAGCCTGCTTGCCGTGGCTGATCAGGGAAAGCTTGCTTGCCGTGATAGATCAGGGAAAGCCTGCTTGCCCTGCCTGATCAGGGAAAGCCTGCTTTCCGTGGCTGATCAAGGAAAGCCTGCTTGACGTGACTGATCAGGGAAAGCCTGCTTGCCATGCCTGATCAGGGAAAGCCTGCTTGCCGTGGCTGATCAGGGAAAGCCTGCTTGCTGTGACTGTTCAGGGAAAGCCTGCTTGCGTGACTGATCAGAAAAAGCCTGCTTGCCGTGAATTTCAATTTAAATGGAAGATGGGATTCTGGCGGTTGAGTGGAGCATTCCTGGCGAGCACCATTTTGGTCTGGATTTTTCAAAGACAGAGGTTGGGATGGCCTGATTCTATCTATCGGCTTGTGGTGACATGCCCTTAGATGAACGTTTTCATCCATCATCTTTACCTACCCCCCCCCCCCTTTTACTTCATTATATACAAGGCTCAATCACTAAAATTTAATCTATTCATATATACCCCACCATATAACACCTTAATGTTCAAAGACACCTTTGTGTCAATAGGCAAATTAGTGGTGATGGACACCAAGTGCTGATAGACACCTTAGTGTTCATAGACACCTTAGTGTTAGTGAACACCTTAGTGCTGATGAGCTGTTAGTGCTGATGGGCCGTTAGTGCTGATGGGGCCGTTAGTGCTGATGGGCCGTTAGTGCTGATGGGGCCGTTAGTGCTGATGGGGCCGTTAGTGCTGAGGGGCCGTTATAAGATGAACTTTGTCATCCATTTCCGTAAGCGTTGGATACTTATTAGAACACTTAACTCTGTATCTTTATCTACTTTACGTGTATGTGTTGGAGGTATAATCTGGGGGGTAGGGGCGGGGTTATCAAATATTTGCAATAAACACGGATATTTTATTAATTTCATAACATGTCATGATATATATGGTCTATGAAACATTATTATTTGTACCAAATATACGCCAAAACGCACCTCTGACATTCTAGGGTCAAAACATTTTGTGAGGGTTAATGCCCCCAGACCCCCCTAGAATTCGGCCTACTCATTTATTCCATCTAAGCTACGCCCCTGTATATGCTTGTATGACAAGGGGTATTTCAAAAGAAAAACTAATCGGCAAATTCATTACTGAAGTGGCTTTATGTATATATATATATATATATATATATATATATCTATATATATATATATATATATATATATATATATATATATATATATATATATATATATATATATATATATATATATATATATATATATATATATATATATATAATATGTGTGTATGTGTCAGGCAGTCAACAATGTCATCAATGCGGAACAATGAACCTCTAAATAGCGCACTTTACACATCGCCGCCTCCAGGGATGGGTCTGTTCTCCCGGTATGCTGCGATCTTAGGGAGGTTGAAAACTCGGTCTCTTATTGCGGTGATTTTAGGATATTGATCAAGGTTTATATTAAAACTTAACATCTTCGCAGCTGCCACGAAAAACTCGATGATTGAAGAAAAGAAAATGTCCGCCCAACTCATCTAAACACATACACACAGATTATGAGATTGATTTAGAAATTTAACTTGTAAACTATCGGGTATGAGTAAGTGAGTGAGTGAGTGGGTGAGTGAGTGAGTGAGTGAGTGAGTGAGTGAGTGAGTGAGTGAGTGAGTGAGTGAGTGAGTGAGTGAGTGTCAGTGAGTGAGTAAGTGAGTGAGTGAGTGAGTGAGTGAGTGTAAGTGTGAGTGAGTGAGTGAGTGTGAGTGAGTGAGTGAGTGAGTGAGTGAGTGAGTGAGTGAGTGAGTGAGTGAGTGAGTGTGAGTGAGTGAGTGAGTGGGAGTGAGTGAGCGAGCGGGGTGAGTGAGTGAGTGAGTGAGTGAGTGAGTGAGTGAGTGAGTGAGTGAGTGAGTGAGTGAGTGAGTGAGTGAGTGAGTGAGTGAGTGAGTGAGTGAGTGAGTGAGTGAGTGTGAGTGAGTGAGTGAGTGAGTGAGTGAGTGAGTGAGTGAGTGAGTGAGTGATGTGCGAGTGATTGAGTGAGTGATTGTGTGAAGGTACCAGTGCGCAAGTCAAGGCGTTAATAAGTGATCCTGTGTCTCATCCAGTACCTTATCACCGCTGATGAAGCCAGAGTCGGGCACGAACTTCTCCAAGTTGGCCAAGCTGACAGGGAAGTCTTCGTTTTCTGCCTTCTTAGCCAACTTCTCCTAAAACGCAAACACGCAAGCTTCAATATAATGGATTGGGTCATTTCTAGCAATTCGCAATATAATATACAACAATGATTCTTGAATTCTATGAAAATGATTTATGGAAAAGCGGACTGAAAACGATAAACTTATTGAGATTTTTGTAAGGAAGGTTGAAAATGTAAGTACGAGGCACCTTCGTTTCTGAGTCGCCAGACATCAGTGCATCGAAGAGCGCTAGTAATGGCTTCCTGGCGTCTTCCACAGCATCAACAAGTATGTCCGCGCGGAGACGGCCCACGTCAGTGCTGGGCATCAAATCTACACGCGGTCAGATTAAGAACGATAATAACTTGTTTTAATTCTGCTATAATAACTGTGGCTTTGTAACCATATAAAGATAGTCATGAAAACATAGATCACTTCTCATTTTACTCCGAAGACCAAGCGAACATACCGAACTTGGAGCCGAGGTAGCGACATATAGCCTTGCTTTCGGCGTACGTCTGTCCATCAAACTCCAATAATGGCAGGTTGCCAAACGGAGTCGCTGAAAACGTCAAATTTAAGGAGCTTCATTGCGATTTCTATGTCACACAAATTAAGATGTCTGCTTCCTTGTGACTCTGTCTGTATATTGACTCACATGCTTTGAGTTGAGGCCATTCGTCACTTCCTACGCGGACGTCCTCAAACTCAACGCCAGCCGCCTTGAAAATATAACGAACGGGTTCTCCTAAACCCCTCACGTCGAAGTAGGTCAGTTTATAACTTGTGGCTGCCATGGTAGTTTTCTGAAATCTAACGTAAAAAATGACTTGATTTGACGCATGTTTAAACTACGAGATAAAGAATAAGAAAACGTTAAAACGATCTGCGCATAAGCTAAGCCTAGTGTCGCATATTCCGTATGCATACAATGTATTATCAAGATGAATATTTACGGCAGGAATTGATCCGCAGATGTCCTCCCATTCCAATACACATCCACATTCAACCCAACCCCCATGTACTTGTCCTAAACCCTGGCGCTATACTCAATAGCCGGAACATGGGTGTCCCGCCGCCAGGGGAAGGGCGTCCTGGATTAGCAATAATCCCCCACACTGGGGATCTACTCATAACCAATATAGCACCAGGATTCGTATGGACAACAGTTGTCAGCTGAATAGGGGATCCAAGTCAGGTCGCGTGTGCGTATATAAGCTAATGTGAAGAAGTTCCCCTTCTCTAAACTGACAGTTTTGCTAAGCAGCTAACGCCTCATCGTAAAATAAATATGATGACATGTGCTCAATGTTGACAGCTATCTTCCAAGTCTTTCTCCAGCGTGGGTTGCAGGGAGAGGAATAAAACTTGCAATCCGCCGATGAACTCTCGTAGACGCAACCCACCGCACAGCAGTGGTTACCAGCTGACTTGAATCCCAGATACATAACGATATTCGACTATACACTTGATTCACTTTGCACCGAATTTAGATTCGCTTCGTGGAACATTTCATCTTAAGACGCATTACGCACCGAGCAGATCTGTCAGAAAGCAGACAGCTGGGTAGTGAGATCGAGCGCGTCAAACCGGAAGTCAACAGAAGTTAGTTCCACAAAGCTCACCAGGGCGGCGCGCGCGACTACGCGAACAAACCGAATGCCTTCATGACCGCAATCATACGTGTCTATGCGTGCTAATTGTTCATTATCAACAAAACATGCGATGAAACCAAATAACTCGCCAGGTTTTAGTCGTTCAAGGTATCTGATTTGAATTGTAGATTTATGCATTGGTTTGGATTCAGTCGTAAAACACCTAGTAGGGTAAGCCCAGAGGGTGACCACGTTAAACCTATCTCAATGGCCATTTGCGTTAGCTGTGCGAAGCGCAACATAACACCACTGGGCCACAGCCATATCGTGATGTTAGCTTGCTCCGATCGCCTCATAACCAGAAACAGCAAATGGAAAAGTTGTTAATTATTTCTGATTATTAATTGTTTATAAAAATTTTGGCTGTTGGTCGTATTTTTCAACTTACTTGGGGTTAGCTGGTGACTTGATGCTGCGCGTTGGATGGCAAAAAAATTAGTGGGACGTGGCGACGCATCGACATGCATACGTCGGCGTAACCAAGTTCATCAGGCTATGTAAATGCTGGCGCTAAGTTCAATATTGACACCAGGCCAGGCAACGTGTTCTGTGTTTGGCTTACAGATCATTCAACACCAACTGAATACACACAGAGGGAGAGTGTCCGGCGGTTCTCTCCCTGTGAGGAACGAAATCTACCCCACCGCACATGAAATGGAAAGGTGTGGTTTTATACTGTCACCGTGGAGCCCTTTACGCTCCATATCGACCCCCCTACATCACGGAGTGCTGCCTAACCTTTCTGATGTGGCACAAGCTATGGCGACTGACCAGCCACGACTCACCCTCACCGCATCACATGTTCTGACACACTACACTCCTACGTTAACGAATCCATACCATCGACATATTTGTTGATGTTGAAAATTGCTTGCACGCAGTAGTATAGAGAATGACGGTTCTGGCACAGCGGGGGACGGTTTTGGACACACCCTAGAAGAGGGCTTTGTCCCGATCTGTACAGGCCAAATATATAGCCAACAGGGAATCCCCAACGTCCTCCGGGCGCAGCAGCACCACACATGCATATACAACCGCCAGCCAGATACATATATACAGCAGCAGCCAGCCAGCCAGGCGAATCCCTAGAGCCCCACTGCCACAGGGTCCAATTTCCAGACGCACATATAGAAATCGATGCAGAAATAGAGCCACCTTGTACACTCACACACACACACAGGCATACAAGGAAAGGCAGGTCGTGGTATGCATACTTGGAACGGGATACATTCTTGTACACATGTTTGTCCACGAACCAACCGCTCCAACATAGGTCTATGACCAACCACCAGACTTCTCGTCCACCCAAGCCAACGAACCCGACCACCCAAATCGCGACACGCACCCCATCGAACGTGTACTCCAACCCTATAGCAGACACACAATTGAACAAATGGGACACACCAGTATACACGATGCCTGGCAAAATAGTACTACCACCAAAAGCCTACCAGGGGTTCGAGAGGCCAAGAGAAAATACCACATAGGAGCCCCAGGCACACTCGTATCCAAAATAGAGAAGAGACGTACACTGCGATGCCACAAACCAAGAAGTACTTTGTACACAACCAGGAGCTCCCTGACAACCTAGTGAAAGGCATTCAAGCCGGCAATATTTGAGAAAGAGAAGCCCAAAGGACCAACCGCATAGGCACAAAAACCTATGCTAAAATCCGCCTAGATGAGATCAAACAAGTGGTCTGCGACAACATGGTAGACCAAGCATTCTGCGACCAGGCCCACAAATACACACCCAATTTGTTTCTGTACCAGGAAGAGTCCGATGTTCTTGCTTCCATCCGAGGTACCACCTTAGTGCACCTTGTAGATTTTCCCGCAAGGTCTGCTAGCTGTACCAACTGATTTTCCACCACCCCTTTCCCAGGAGGTACATAGAAGACATAGTAGAGATCTCCACAACAAACAACAGGACGGGCCGGATGTGTTGCATCCTACCCACACCAGAGGATGGCATACCAGAAGTCGAACGACATCACGACTGCAGCGAATCCTTCAGCGAAGAAGTACAATACACTTTTCCAGCCATACAGACCATACTCTTGAGCAACACAGAAGGGATCTGCAAATGTGGCGCCTTTGACCACTGTAGCAAAAGTGATCGCTGCGTCCTACATACACTGGACTACGAACCGGAAGAACCTTCACCAGCACCTGAGAAACCAGACCACACAACAATCCATCTGCCAGAGAAACTACTCCGTAACAAAGCCATTTTGAATATAGCGAACAAAGACAATCTATGTTTGATGTGGTATATATGCTATGCAATTGCAACCCGGGTCTTGCAGGAGGACTGCAAGTGCAAAAGAATTGTTTGGTATACAACAAGGAAGCGATACATTGGTCTACTCCAAGGAAACGACCCATTGGTCTACACCAAGCAATCGATACATTGGTCTGTCCTATCCATTGGTCAGCACCAAGCAAGCCATCCATTGGTTTGCACAAGGCAATCGATCCATTGGTCTGCCCCAAGCAAGCGATTCATTGACATTCTACAATCATTGGTCTGTAACACCATTGCTGTCTACCATCTGACATTCTACAATCATTACCCTACCCTACAAAACCTGGTATCACCGTGCTGTCCCTGACATTCTACAATCTAACACCGTGCTGTCAACCTGACATTCTACAATCATCACATGCTGTCAACCTGACATTCTACAATCATAAACGATACATTAGTCTGTGCTGTCAACAGCCTTCAACACCGGTCTGTCAACCTGACATTCTACAATCTATAACACCGTGCTGGTCAACCTGACATTCCACAATAACACCGTGCTGTCAACCTGACATTCTACAATCAATAACACCGTGTCTGTCAACCTGACATTCTACAATCTATAACACCGTGCTGTCAACCTGACATTCTACAATCTATAACACCGTGCTGTCAACCTGACATTCTACAATCTAACCTAAATCACCCGTGCTGTCAACCTGACATTCTACAATCTATAACACCGTGCTGTCAACCTGACATTCTACAATCTAATAACACCGTGCTGTCAACCTGACATTCTACAATCTATAACACCATAACACCGTGCTGTCAACCTGACATTCTACAATCTATAACACCGTGCTGTCAACCTGACATTCTACAATCTATAACACCGTGCTGTCAACCTGACATTCTACAATCTATAACACCGTGCTGTCAACCTGACATTCTCAATCTATAACAATGCTGTCATTCTACAATCATAACACCGTGCTGTCAACCTGACATTCTACAATCAATAACACCATGCTGTCAACCTGACATTCTACAATCAATAACACCGTGCTGTCAACCTGACATTCTACAATCTATAACACCGTGCTGTCAACCTGACATTCTACAATCTATAACACCCGTGCTGTCAACCTGACATTCTACAATCTATAACACCGTGCTGTCAACCTGACATTCTACAATCTATAAACACCGTGCTGTCAACCTGACATTCTACAATCTATAACACCGTGCTGTCAACCTGACATTCTACAATCTATAACACCGTGCTGTCAACCTGACATTCTACAATCTATAACACCATGCTGTCAACCTGACATTCTACAATCTATAACACCGTGCTGTCAACCTGACATTCTACAATCTATAACACCGTGCTGTCAACCTGACATTCTACAATCTATAACACCGTGCTGTCAACCTGACATTCTACAATCTATAACACCGTGCTGTCAACCTGACATTCTACAATCTATAACACCGTGCTGTCAACCTGACATTCTACAATCAATAACACCGTGCTGTCAACCTGACATTCTACAATCTATAACACCATGCTGTCAACCTGACATTCTACAATCAATAACACCGTGCTGCTGTCAACCTGACATTCTACAATCTAATAACACCGTGCTGTCAACCTGACATTCTACAATCTATAACACCGTGCTGTCAACCTGACATTCTACAATCTATAACACCGTGCTGTCAACCTGACATTCTACAATCTATAACACCGTGCTGTCAACCTGACATTCTACAATCAATAACACCGTGCTGTCAACCTGACATTCTACAATCTATAACACCGTGCTGTCAACCTGACATTCTACAATCTATAACACCGTGCTGTCAACCTGACATTCTAATCAATCTAACCTGACACACCATGCTGTGTCAACCTGACATTCTACAATCAATAACACCGTGCTGTCAACCTGACATTCTACAATCTATAACACCGTGCTGTCAACCTGACATTCTACAATCTATAACACCGTGCTGTCAACCTGACATTCTACAATCTATAACACCGTGCTGTCAACCTGACATTCTACAATCTATAACACCATGCTGTCAACCTGACATTCTACAATCTATAACACCGTGCTGTCAACCTGACATTCTACAATCTATAACACCGTGCTGTCAACTGACATTCTACAATCTATAACACCGTGCTGCTGTCAACCTGACATTCTACAATCTATAACACCGTGCTGTCAACCTGACATTCTACAATCTATAACACCGTGCTGTCAACCTGACATTCTACAATCTATAACACCGTGCTGTCAACCTGACATTCTACAATCTATAACACCGTGCTGTCAACCTGACATTCTACAATCTATAACACCGTGCTGTCAACCTGACATTCTACAATCTATAACACACCGTGCTGTCAACCTGACATTCTACAATCTATAACACCGTGCTGTCAACCTGACATTCTGACATTCTACAATCTATAACACCGTGCTGTCAACCTGACATTCTACAATCTATAACACCGTGCTGTCAACCTGACATTCTACAATCTAATAACACCCGTGCTGTCAACCTGACATTCTACAATCTATAACACACCTGTGCTGTCAACCTGACATTCTACAATCTATAACACCGTGCTGTCAACCTGACATTCTACAATCTATAACACCGTGCTGTCAACCTGACATTCTACAATCTATAACACCGTGCTGTCAACCTGACATTCTACAATCTATAACACCGTGCTGTCAACCTGACATTCTACAATCTATAACAACCACCGTGCTGTCAACCTGACATTCTACAATCTATAACACCGTGCTGTCAACCTGACATTCTACAATCTATAACACCGTGCTGTCAACCTGTCTACAATCTAACACCATGCTGTCAACCTGACATTCTAATCTATAACAATCATAACACCGTGCTGTCAACCTGACATTCTACAATCTATAACACCGTGCTGTCAACCTGACATTCTACACATCTATAAACACCCATGCTGTCAACCTGACATTCTACAATCTATAACACCGTGCTGTCAACCTGACATTCTACAATCTATAACACCGTGCTGTCAACCTGACATTCTACAATCTATAACACCGTGCTGTCAACCTGACATTCTACAATCAATAACACCGTGCTGTCAACCTGACTACATTCTACAATCTATAACACCAATGCTGCTGTCAACCTGACATTCTACAATCAATAACACCGTGCTGTCAACCTGACATTCTACAATCTATAACACCGTGCTGTCAACCTGACATTCTACAATCTATAACACCGTGCTGTCAACCTGACATTCTACAATCCACCGTGCTGTCACATTCTACAATATAACACCGTGCTGTCAACCTGACATTCTACAATCTATAACACCGCTGTCAACCTGACATTCTACAATCAAATCTATAACACCGTGCTGTCAACCTGACATTCTACAATCTATAACACCGTGCTGTCAACCTGACATTCTACAATCTATAACACCGTGCTGTCAACCTGACATTCTACAATCTATAACACCGTGCTGTCAACCTGACATTCTACAATCTATAACACCGTGCTGTCAACCTGACATTCTACAATCAATAACACCGTGCTGTCAACCTGACATTCTACAATCTATAACACCGTGCTGTCAACCTGACATCTACAATCTATAACACCGTGCTGTCAACCTGACATTCTACAATCTATAACACCGTGCTGTCAACCTGACATTCTACAATCTATAACACCGTGCTGTCAACCTGACATTCTACAATCAATAACACCGTGCTGTCAACCTGACATTCTACAATCTATAACACCGTGCTGTCAACCTGACATTCTACAATCAATAACACCATGCTGTCAACCTGACATTCTACAATCTATAACACCGTGCTGTCAACCTGACATTCTACAATCTATAACACCGTGCTGTCAACCTGACATTCTGTCACCTGCTGTTCCTACAATCAATAACACCGTGCTGTCAACCTGACATTCTACAATCAATAACACCGTGCTGTCAACCTGACATTCTACAATCTATAACACCCGTGCTGTCAACCTGACATTCTACAATCAACACCGTGCTGTCAACCTGACATTCTACAATCTATAACACCGTGCTGTCAACCTGACATTCTACAATCTATAACACCGTGCTGTCAACCTGACATTTCTACCTGCTGTCAACCTGACATTCTACAATCTATAACACCGTGCTGTCAACCTGACATTCTAAATCTATAACACCGTGCTGTCAACCTGACATTCTACAATCTATAACACCGTGCTGTCAACCTGACATTCTACAATCTATAACACCGTGCTGTCAACCTGACATTCTACAACCGTCACATAACACACCGTGCTGTCAACCTGACATTCTACAATCTAACACCGTGCTGTCAACTGACATTCTACAATCTATAACACCGTGCTGTCAACCTGACATTCTACAATCTATACTGTCAACCTGACATGCTCTCAACACCGTGCTGTCAACCTGACACACAATCTATAACACCGTGCTGTCAACCTGACATTCTACAATCTAAACACAGTGTGCTGTCAACCTGACATTCTACAATCTATAACACCGTGCTGTCAACCTGACATTCTACAATCTATAACACCGTGCTGACATTCTCAACCTGACATTCTACAATCTATAACACCGTGCTGTCAACCTGACATTCTACAATCTATAACACCATGCTGTCAACCTGCTGTCAACCTGACATTCTACAATCTATAACACCGTGCTGTCAACCTGACATTCTACAATCTATAACACCGTGCTGTCAACCTGACATTCTCACAATCTATACACACCGTGCTGTCAACCTGACATTCTACAAATCAATAACACCGTGCTGTCAACCTGACATTCTACAATCAATAACACCGTGCTGTCAACCTGACATTCTACAATCTATAACACCTGTGCTGTCAACCTGACATTCTACAATCATTCTAATCACACCGTGCTGTCAACCTGACATTCTACAATCTATAACACCGTGCTGTCAACCTGACATTCTACAATCTATAACACCGTGCTGTCAACCTGACATTCTACAATCTATAACACCGTGCTGTCAACCTGACATTCTACAATCTATAACACCGTGCTGTCAACCTGACATTCTACAATCTATAACACCGTGCTGTCAACCTGACATTCTACAATCAATAACACCGTGCTGTCAATCTGACATTCTACAATCTATAACACCGTGCTGTCAACCTGACATTCTACAATCTATAACACCGTGCTGTCAACCTGACATTCTACAATCTATAACACCGTGCTGTCAACCTGACATTCTACAATCAATAACACCATGCTGTCAACCTGACATTCTACAATCTATAACACCGTGCTGTCAACCTGACATTCTACAATCTATAACACCGTGCTGTCAACCTGACATTCTACAATCTATAACACCGTGCTGTCAACCTGACATTCTACAATCTATAACACCGTGCTGTCAACCTGACATTCTACAATCTATAACACCGTGCTGTCAACCTGACATTCTACAATCACCGTGCTGTCAATCTACACACACCGTGCTGTCAACCTGACATTCTACAATCAATAACACCGTGCTGTCAACCTGACATTCTACAATCTATAACACCATGCTGCTGTCAACCTGACATTCTACAATCTATAACACCGTGCTGTCAACCTGACATTCTACAATCTATAACACCATGCTGTCAACCTGACATTCTACAATCTATAACACCGTGCTGTCAACCTGACATTCTACAATCTATAACACCGTGCTGTCAACCTGACATTCTACAATCAATAACACCGTGCTGTCAACCTGACATTCTACAATCTATAACACCGTGCTGTCAACCTGACATTCTACAATCAAAAACCTTGTAGAAGTAAAGTGGCGACCCATCCAGCTAGAGCTGCAACCATTTTTTCACAGATTTCTTTAACATCTTCTCTGTTGAATGAGTGATTTATATTGATTAAGACAGCTTTATATGGTTACACAAATCTTGCCTAACTTTCGACCTGGATTTGATCACATTTAGTAGGCTCATCAAAGAGTTGTAGCTCAGGTCAGACTATTGGTCCTATTGGCCATGGGCCAGAACACGGCTCTGACCACCGGGGTACTGGGAAATGGCGGCAATCAATCGCCTGAGCTGCAGAATCAAAAAGCAAAGCAACCAGGAAAGACATTAGAGAAACCTCTCTATTGTTCTCAGCCGGTTATAAGTGTCATCGCTGCCATGTATTTCTCTCGATAGCACTGTACCATTATTTAAAAATCACCGCCTCCATACACGGGTCTGCTCTTACGGTATGCTGGAATCTTAGGGTCGTCGTTGAATAAATACATGGTCGCTTAGGGCGGTTACTTAGTGATATTTGTCAAGGTTAGCATTAAAACCAAAGAGTATCCCAGTAGCCTCGAAATATTCGATGAATGAAGCTAAGAAAATGTCCCCCCAACTCATCTACACACAAAACCAAAGAAGAAACTTGAGACGCATCAAACTGACTTTTCATTACACACTGCGTGAGTGATTGAGTGAGTAAATGAGTGAGAGAATGAGTGAGTGAGTGAGTGAATAAGTGAGTGTAAGTGTGCATGACTATATGAGTGAGTGAGTGAGTGTGTGGTTGGGTGTGCATGACCACATGAGTGAGTGAATGAGTGAGTGAGTGAATGAGTGAGTGAGTGAGTGAGTGAGTGAGTGAGTGAGTGAGTGAGTGAGTGAGTGAGTGAGTGAGTGAGTGAGTGAGTGAGTGAGTGAGTGAGTGAGTGAGTGAGTGAGTGAGTGAGTGAGTGAGTGAGTGAATGGGTAAGTTGGTGAGTGAGTGAGTCAGTCAGTCAGTCAGTCAGTTAGTGTGTCAAGTGAGTGAGTTTCTCACAGTAAGTTGCTGCTAGAGTAATTGAAATGCTTTGCAAATTGTGATCTAAACACTATTGCTCGACCACTGCAGCAACTTCAAATAATGCCTGTCATCCTGATAGGTCATAAGATGACCACGTCAGAAATGCAAGCACCAGTTTAAAACATTTAAGTGTGACGCACACGGTTTTTATCATTTTGGGGATTACCGTTTGTGCGGCTGTACCTGCATTTTTATGATTTAGGTATTTTTATTGGCTAAGGTTCATTGGTGGTTTTCGTTATGTATTTCGCTATTTTATGTGTTTTGCCAACTTCTATAGTTGTTTTTTATTGTAATCACCGTGGCATTTGTCGTTTGTTATGGTGTGGTCACGTGACCCACTTTAACTGTATTGAACCTGTGGCATGAGCCCGTCAGGTCAGATTCCGATTAGTCGGTCTCCAAGCAAGTTGGAGAAGCCTCACCAATTAATCCGATTAGTCGGACGATCCAAGCGCCAGCTTTATTCTGATTAGTCGGAATAACATCGCTTGTGGTAAGTACCATTTGTGGTACTGTTTTGGTGGGCGCCGTTGCTCGTAACAGTTGCGGTTGGGCCTTGTTAATTTGTATTAATAGTGGTTCGGGTTTCGGCGCCCTATTTTTGAGGGCGTCGTTGGTTGTGTCATTGCATTGCATTGTTTGTTGTATTGTTGGTGTTCAGGTTTTGGCGCCCTAATCTAGAGGCGTCGTTTGCTTTATCGCTGGTGTTGGGTTGTCGTTCCTCATAATATTGCATTTGTACCCTGTTCGTTGTATTTCTTATGTCCGGGTTTTGGCGCCCTATTCTAGAGGGCGTCGTTGGTTTGACTTCTACTGTTAATTTGTATTGTTAGCGTTCAGGTTTTGGCGCCCTAATCTAGAGGGCGTCGTTTACTTGGTCGCTAGTGTCGCGATCTTGCAGTACAAGAAGTTAATAAAATTTGTTTTTACCTTAAATGTCACGGTTATTTCACTCGGTTGAACTATTCCCGGTCGTTCACTTGTGTAAGGTTAAGTTTGGTTGCGGACTAGTTTATAGAGATTGAAGGCATATACTGGGCGCTGCAATAGCGCCTGCAATCGGTCAGGGTTCACGCTACATAAGTACCAATGAGAAAGCATTTGACGCAAAATTGTTTGAAGAATCAATCTTGGGTAATTTGATACAATTCTTATTTTGTGTCTCTTTATGTTTCTTTGAGAATGACTCGATTGTGGCCCACTGCAACCCTGCAAAACGTGTCATTATTCCGTCGCCATGTGGTCAAGTGTGTAATTCCGGGTGCGGCCGGTGAAGTTTAACGCATTGTTGTCGAAGATATAGCCTAGCGACTAGTGAGTTCACAAAATATTTTTGGTACCAAAATAATTTTAAACAGAGTAAAATATGAATGCTTCAGACCACTGTAACATTATCTCACGTCTTTTAAGATGATTTTCGTATCTATTCAAATTACAGCAAGCGTGTTGTATTAATGACATTTCGAACAACACAAACCATAAAATCATTTATTTGATTATGATCTACCCAATCTACCCGATGTACCTGATCTACCCGGTCTACCTGATCTACTTGATCTACCCAATGTACCTGATCTACCTGTTCTACCTGATCTACCTGATCTACCCTGTCTACCTGGTCTACCTGATCTACTTGATCTACCCAATGTACCTGATCTACCTGTTCTACCTGATCTACCTGATCTACCCTGTCTACCTGATCTACCCTGTCTACCCGATCTACCCGGTCTACCTGATCTATCCGATCTACCTGATCTACTCAGTCTACTTGATCTATCCGATCTACCTGATCTACCTGTTCTACCTGATCTACCTGATCTACCCTGTCTACCTGATCTACCCTGTCTACCCGGTCTACCTGGTCTACCTGATCTACCTGTTCTACTGATCTACCTGATCTACCCTGTCTACCTGATCTACCCTGTCTACCCGGTCTACCTGGTCTACCTGATCTACTTGATCTACCCAATGTACCTGATCTACCTGTTCTACCTGATCTACCTGATCTACCCGATCTACCTGATCTACCCTGTCTACCCGATCTACCCAGTCTACCTGATCTATCCGATCTACCTGATCTACTCAGTCTACTTGATCTACCCGATCTACCTGATCTACCTGATCGACCCAATCTACCCAGTCTACTTGATCTACCTGATCGAAGGAAACTTTTGATTGAGTTACAAAATGTGCGCATAGAAAATGGTTGATGCTTTATTCATTAATTAAATCAATAATGTGAATTGTGCAGAACGAACTCGATGTGATTATCCGTCATTTTGTATCAAAGTAAACACTGGAGCACATGGCACCAGGAGATAAACACAAACACTGGAGCACATGGCACCAGGAGATAAACACAAACACTGGAGCACATGGCACCAGGAGATAGACACAAACACTGGAGCACATGGCACCAGGAGATAAACACAAACACTGGAGCACATGGCACCAGGAGATAAACACAAACACTGGAGCGCATTGCACCAGGAGATAAACACTGGAGCGCATGGCACCAGGAGATAAACACAAACACTGTAGCACATGGCACCAGGAGATAAACACAAACACTGTAGCACATGGCACCAGGAGATAAACACAAACACTGGAGCGCATGGCACCAGGAGATAAACACAAACACTGGAGAGCATGGCACCAGGAGATAAACACAAACACTGTAGCACATGGCACCAGGGGATAAACACAAACACTGGAGCGCATGGCACCAGGAGATAAACACAAACACTGTAGCACATGGCACCAGGAGATAAACACAAACACTGTAGCACATGGCACCAGGAGATAAACACTACTCGTCTGCATATTTTCGATATGTAGTGAATGACATCTGACTAATCGGAATACCTGTGGCTTCGATGCAATTTAGGAGATCAAGGTATGATGCATTTGGTATGTATCACGTCATCATCTATCACAGCACACCAACATCTGTGATCTATTTCTCATCAAGCAGACTTCTAGACGAATAAGATCAAATTGACGCACATAAATATACCACGCATGAACACTGATAAACCCCGCCTCCAACGTCTAGAACCAGCAAACCCCGCCTCCAACGTCTAGAACCAGCAAACCCCGCCTCCAACGTCTAGAACCAGCAAATATCCACAGACAGCAGCCAAGTTACCCCAATAATTGTATACTGTGGATTGGCGTCGTTCATTTGACACAAACATAATGAGCTGGAAAGTATTGTAAATCATGATGGGATAGCTGTCCGTTCACGATCACACACCAAAGCTTACATTACACATTGTCTCCTGTCTCAGACGTGCGGCAAATTCCATTTCCGTCGCTTTGAACAATTTGGCGTTTATAGGATACATGAAAGTTACACAGATTACATTGTCATGTTTTATTTAGAACAACTTGAATAGTAATCCATCTTCTGCTGCTGTGACCTCATTATCACTCAACATTTCTTCTGTTAAATAAACCATTGACTGTTAATAGAGAATTATGACAGCTCAGGGTTGAGGTATAAAATGATAGTTACTAATTCGTCCATATCGCCACTTTGTTTCGCCCAGAAGAGCGCTGGTAATGGTTTCCTGCCGTCATCCACAGCATCAGCAAGTATGTCCGCGCGAAGACGGCCTACGTCAGTGCTGGCCATCAAATCTGCACGTGGTCAGATAAACATCGATAATTACGCCGTCTTTATTTTTACGTCTGCCATGGTAACTGTGACTTTGTTCCCATATGATGATACCAATTAAATGAATCGTTTCTCATTCTGCTCTGACGCCAGGTGAACATACCGAACTGGGAACCTAGGTAGCGACATATAGCTCTGCACTCGGCGTACGTCTGTCCATCAAACTCCAATAATGGCATGTGGCCAAATGAAGCCGCTGAAAATATCGCATTAAAATGGGATCTTTATGATACATGAATTAACATATGTCTTTCGCTGCGACAAGCAATGTTTTCTTACTAACATGCATTCAGTTGAAGCCATTCTTCAAATTTTAATCGATTGTTCTCAAAGTCAACTCCGGCAGTCCTAAAATTATAACGGATTGCTTCTCCTAGACCCCGGATGTCCAAGTAGGTCAGTTTGTACCTTTCAGTTGCCATGGCAGTTAACTGAAATGGAATGGATTGATTATCTCTCGTCAAGCCCGGATGTCGAAGTAGATCAGTTTGTAACTTGCAGTTGCTATAGTGGTATTCTACATTCTAACGTAACTAACGTTTGTTGCTACGCCTTTTACCCTTGAGGCTGCTGCTGCAATAAACACTCTGAGGCACCATACTTCCAAGGAAGCAAGAGTACCTTTAAATGATGCCATTATCCATGTGTAAATACAGTCATGTAAACAAGGTTGAAAATTGTTTGCCTGGCACAGATATCGATTAATTTTTGCTGTTTGATGTAGTCAATGAGCGGAAATTCCGAATAGGATAACGGACATCAGAACAGAACGATATCATAACGGGCATCAGAGCAGTACGATATCGTAACGGATATCAGAGTAGCACGATATCATAATGGACATGAGAGTTGTACAATATCATAACGGATATTAGAGTAGCACGTTATCTAATGGACATCAGAGTAGTGCGATATTATTATGGGTATCACGCCTCAACACGTAATTGGCCGGAAGTTCATTGCAGCAGCCTCAGGCTCAAAAGGAAAATGCGAAAGACCAAGATAACAGCACCACGTCGTTGTGAGTTCCAGCATTGCACGTCCTCCTTACGGCCCGCTTGTTCAATCCATTTTCCCCTGATGCTGTCTCGACTTCTACTCCAACTCACCTTTCACTTTCTTGTTCCCTGATCTCTCACTATCTATGTCTGGTCATTGTGAAGATCGAGCACCTATTTGAGCAAAGTGTGTCACTCTGTATTCTCCTCCTTTGTACCCAGTCTGACAACATCAACACAAATTCATTTTGTTGCAAAATGAAAGTGAATATTAAACTTTTCCTACGGAAACTAAGACTGGTTTCTGTAACCAATGATTGGCCTGCGTATGCAATAAGGGAAACCAAACTATCCACAGTGACCAGCTGCACTTACGCCAGTTATGGAAACTTGCAAATTTATAATGCATGTGAATAGTCTCCATGTCACCTTTCTTGTATTACTGGAGTGGGGGCTTTGTTCTATGGCTGCCGCTCCTTGTAGTAGAGGGCCCATCGGAACTGATACCCATCATAATATCAACCCATATATCATTCCATGTGAATGAGATTTATTTTTTTATCTCTCTTAATTGGCTTACATCGAGGAATTATCTAAACCTGACGTGTTTTGATGTTGAAATATGTTGTAATGAAATCAATCAAAGTCATAATTACTTAGGATAGTCAGTTGAAATTTAAATTGCGTCTCCTAGTTAGATAGGGCCATGCATTGGACGCAACTATAGCGGTTCGGCTTGTGCCCATCAAATAACATACATCCAAACTTACAAAACGGGGTGATCGCCATAACTTGGCGTTCCGAAAACGCCAAGTTAACAATGACAAAGACTGAGAAAACTGAAGTCGACATACACCTTCATTACAATTTCTTAATAACTTCGTTGACTATACAGAATAAAGTACTCGCGTTTTCACACAAAGTTAGTTTGCGGTTCGGCGCCGTGTGCGCCTTGGTAAGCACTAGCTGATGACGTAACATAGATTTCCCTCTCCTCACAGCTGCGTTATGATGGTACGCGAGTTCTTCTTTTAGGCCCGGTCACACAGCCCTCCACGGGCGTATCGCGGCCGAATCACGGCCAAAAATTTCTGCCCGTGAAGTAGACGCTGTTGGACGCTTTGAGGTCGCGATAAAGACGCGATACAGCCGTACTTTATCCGTCGTTACACGCGGTAAGAAATTCACACGCGGTTGGCCGCGCGAAAAAGTTTTGGGCTGCCCAAAAATTTAGACCGCGGGTAATCGCGGGCGGTACACGTGGTACACACGCGGTAAAGACGCGGTACAGACGCGGAACGAACGTGCTAGGACGTGCTACGGCCGCGGTTAAGACGTGGTTACACGCGGTAGGACGCGAAATTTTAGCGGGTAATCGCGGGTGGAGCACGGTCATAGCACGTTTGTTCCGCGTCTGTACCGCGTTGTTATCACGTGCATTAGCGTGTGTACCGCGTGTAAGCACGGACAAACGCCTTTCTCAGCGTAAACAGCGCGCCCCAATACCGGCCTAATCACGTTCAATTGCGTCTTGTACACGTCCCAAATACGATTGTCCACGCCTAATCGCGTCCGTACAACGTCTGATTTCAGGTATATAAAAAGCGCGATTTGACGAGCATTCGTCAGTTGCGCTCCAGACGTCAAGGGGTGAACATGGATCCCCGTCACCGTAATGACCTCGTCTTGCTGCTCCAGCAGCATCAGAACCAAGTGGTACAGGTCCATCAGCTCCTCATTGACAGAAGAAGACGAAGGAGGAGGAGGAGGGTGGTCCATCAAGAGATTCTTCCTCCTCTTCAACTAGACTGGCAGCTCTTGGACTGACAGCAGGACTGGCCTCGACCTCGCCACGAGCACTCGGAACTTCGGCAGCAGAGTGGACGACAGCTTGCACCTCCACTGTGACTCCTGCCTTGGGCTTCTTGGCGGCTTCCACTGGCACTGGGCTGCCTTCATCTGCTGCCTTCGCCCTCGGCTTCTTGCTCGCACGCTGCTTCTTCTTCTTGGCCGGGGAACTCGACGTGGGCTTCTTCTTCGGTGCCATAGCTTGATCTTCACGGGACTGTGTCTTGAGCGGTTATGATTTCTACAGCCTGGTTCGGTTGCTTTATTATACCCGTGGTAGGCCGCGGTACCGCCGCGCTTCACCCGCGATAAGGACGCGGAACAGTCGCCGGCGTCTGTTCCGCGGGCATACCATGGGTAAACCGCGGGTAAGCCAATTTTGCACATTTTCCACCACGGGCAACCGCGGGCAAAAAAAAATCGCGAAATTTTACCAGCGATACAGACGCGAAAGGCTGTGTGACCGGGCTTAAACCTCTATACCATAGTCAATTGACGGCGCATTTGCGGGCGAAGTGAACTGGCAAATGCTGGCGCAAAGTTCACTATCTCCACAAGTGGTGTGGAGAGGTAACAGAAAAAAAGCCTCTCCGTCTTTCTGTCTCTATGTACGTTGACTAATGCTCACAACGCTATTCCAACTCTACCCCGCTCCACAATCACAATAGCGCATTAATAAGGGAACACGCACAAAAACTTTCTTATATCCGTTTGGCGAGAGCGTTCCGTGATGAGTGATTGTAGCATTTCTTTTTGTTTCACAATGCAGATCAAAATTTTCATCTACCGTCAAATTTGGGCGCAACGCAAAAGTGATTACTACGCGAAGCAGAGTTTTCGTTAAGACCTTATCCTTTATAACATAGTGTCTATGTTCTGGGAAAGGATAAAATCATAAATCTTTGTAACATCACCAAAAGTGATTCGGAGGCTCAAAGTGATAGCTGATCATTCCATCGATATCTATTTTCAGCAAAACGCAGTTTTTTTCTCCACCAACGTTTTTCTATTTCGATCCAATGTTCTTTATAATATTTTAAACTGTATTATACTTGTCTCAGACCATGTGGTGCAGTAGTATAGGTAATGGGGGTTCCAACACAGGGGCAGCAATGAGTCGCCGGGGGCAGGGGGCCACGAGTCGCAGGGGGCAGGGGCAGAGAGTCATCCAACCAGTCAGCAACCATATTTCCAACAGACTTCCACGACCTTTTTTCGTATTTTGTCGCCCTTTTAGACTAACAGCACATCAAAGTAATGACGCTCCACAATACACGCGCGAAACAAGCTCAAGCTGGCTATGCTGAAATCCAAGCCACAGCCCCACCGCCCTACCCACGCTCGAAGGTCGCCCTTGCGGCACTCGAAAAGAAAAACGCCCTCGACAGGACGTACAAGGAGGTGTATGCAAGACTGAGAACCATAGTGGACCGTGACCCAACCCCTCCGCCGACTCCATCCCCCTGACTCTGATCTGAAGTGGCAAAAGCACCGGCCCCACACCCCAGGCCCGCCTCCAGGAAACCACTCCCCCTCGTAAGGCCAGTTCCAGTTCCCCGAACAAGCCCCTCAGAGCAGTCCCCACTCCCCGCTTCAAATTCAGGAGAACCAAGCAGGCCATCGACAACCAACTGCAAGGCTGGGTCAGGAACGTCCCCAAGACTCACCCCTATGCCCCAGACCTCCTGACTTTCCAGAAAGGCGTGCAACCACAGGTTCGTAAAGTTCTGGCTGAGGAGCTGAACCAGCTAGGTGGCCTCAAAACCCAGCTCGCAAACAAAGTAAGTCTCTACAAGACCAACAAAGATGGTGTCACGGAGTACGCAGAGCCAGTCCTATGAACCAAGCAGCAAACGGCTCTAGGCAAAGAAGACATTGACTCAGCAATAGACCCGGCCGGCCCCCAAATCCAGGAGTTGCTGGAGAAGTGGGTAAACCTAGGTTCTGGGTGGATGTTTGAGGCGGTAGAAACCATCTGGATTGACATCGCAAAGTATCAACCACTCAAAGGCGGCTCCTACCTCACGCTACCACCACCAGTAGGAAACAAGGGGGCCATCATAAACGTGCAGAACCGGGATGACCATTGCATACTATGGTCCATCGACGCAGCCATCCACCCAGTTGCCCAGAACCCGCAGCGGGCATCAAAGTACGGCATCCAGTGGCTCAAGGATAAGCTAGAGGGCTCAGGCGTGTGCTACCCAACCCCGGTCGCCCACGTCGGAAAAATCGAAAACGCTCTGGACAGAGGCCTGAACGTATTTGGCTGGGACGGGAAAGCTGTCATGGTCCACCGCATTAGCAAACACCCCGGTAACTGCATAAACTTCATGCTCATCGAGAAGGATGGAGTATGCCATTACAGCTGGATAAAAAAACTGAACTGCCTCCTCTACGACCAGACAAAGTACAAGGGCCGCAAGTTCTTCTGCGAGCGCTGCCTCCACGGGTACACAACCGAAAAGCTGCTCCTGGCCCTTATCCCTAGGACAGCTCCGTTTCATAGACAGTGCACAGTTCCTCCTGGCCTCCCTCGACAAGCTGGTCTCAGCCAACAGCCCAGACGCCTTCACTGTGACGGCAGAGTATGAAGCAGACCAGACAAAGCGAGGGCTACTCCTACGTAAGGGAGTCTTCCCCTACGAGTTCATGGACAGCTGGGATAAGTTTGATTCTCCCCTCCCGCCCATCCAAGACTTCTACAGCAAGCTCTCAGAGCAGAGCATATCAGTAACAGACTACGCCCATGTGCAAAAGGTCTGGAGCACCTTCGGTTGCAAGAACATAGGCGACTACCACGACCTCTACCTCCGGACCGACGTACTCCTCCTAGCCGACGTATTTGAAACCTTCCGGAAGGCCAGCCTAAAGCAGTACGGCCTGGACCCGGCCCACTACTACACCAGCCCAGGCCTCTCGTGGGACGCTTTACTCAAGAGCACAGGGGCAGAGCTCGAACTCCTCACCGACTACGACAAGCACCTCTTCATCGAGAAAGGTCTGCGGGGAGGAATAAGCATAGTCTCCCAGCGCCACGCCAAAGCAAACAATCCCTACGTAGGTGACTTTGACCAGGACAAGCCCACAAGCTATATCCAGTACCTCGATGCCAACAACTTCTACGGCTGGGCAATGAGCCAGGCCCTACCGACCTCAAACATTGAATGGGTGGACCGGCCAGAGTCGCTCTCCAGAATAGTCCGCGCCCACTACGATGACGCCGGCTGAGACCGGGTACATCCTTGAGGTCGACCTAGAGTATCCACCCGAGCTTCACGACGCCCACAACAACTGCCCCCTGGCCCCAGAGCGGCTTCTAGTCCAGAACGAGTGGCTCTCAGACTACCAGCGAAACCTTCTTGACGAGTACAGCGGCACCGGCGTTGAGAAGCTGGTCCCGAACCAGAGGAACAAGGAGAAGTACGTACTCCACTACAGGAACCTCAAACTGTATCTGGCCGTGGGGATGAGGCTGACCAAGATCCACCGCGCCCTATCCTTCACCCAAAGACCCTGGATGGAGCGCTACATCCGGAAGAACACCAAACTCTGCAAAGCCGCAACCAGTGACTTCGAGAAGGACTTCTACAAACTAAATCACTGCTGGACACCTCTCTCCCTGTGATCAGAAGGTCATCAACCTTCTCAAATATGCTGGCTATAGTGAGACTGGGGGTGTCCTTCCTGAGCCGAGTGGGTACAGAGCGTAAAGGAGTGGTTGCCCTAGCATGAGGGGGTTTGGGTGTGGAAGCGGCCCCAACCATCTCCTCGTGGGACAGACGTCGGGGCAGACGTGGGGCAGACGTCTCAACATGAGTCGCCACCCGGGCCTTCCTGCGACTAGGTTCACCGCCCTCAAGCCTCCTCTTCCCATGAAGGCACTTGTGGTTAACCCTTTTGTATCCACAACCCATACATAATTTTAGGTTATTTTTTATGCCCTTCTGGCTCTCTGCACAAAGCCACAGGGTCAGTGGCCCGCCGCCGGTGGTCTTGCTCTGCCTCACCAGGCTGGTAGAGGTAGCGAACGCCAACATCAGAAGGAAGCTTTTGCTCTTTGACCCCCAGCAGGCGCCTTGGTATGACTGCAGAGGGCTTGTGTGCAACTCGTTTTTGCCTTTATAGCATCCTAAGGTTTTTCCCAGTCAACCGGGTCACCTCATTATTTATCGCAGAGACTACAGCCTGCAGTCGAGAGACCCACTCTGTCGATCGTTTTCCAGCATCCCTTAACTCTACGGCGTACTGGTGTCCAAAGAGTCGTTCAGCAAGTGTTCGGTTAAAGCGCTCTACTATACCCTGATCTCGATGGATATTCACACAGCCACGCCGGACTGATACTGCATGTTCCTCTAACAGCAGATTCACTGCTCCCATAAACTCCCATCCGGGGTCCACCTGAAGTAGTTTAGGCCACCCCAGTGGTCCTCGCTTGTATATCCTTTCGAGTACACCTGCGACCTCTTTAGCCTCCTTTGTAGCCAATGGCTCGGCCGCCTTGTAGCGTGAGGCCACATCCACCACAGTTAGGGCATACTTGTAAGTTCGGCGCATCATGAGGAAGAAATAAGAGATCGGCTTGGTGAACGTCATTAGGGACAGGGACATCAAACTTTGGTTTGGGAATGTGTTTGGGCACTGGCAGGTAGATTTGCCATAAAGCATGCTTTGTTAGCCACCCCTGGCAACCTCCTCAGAAACCCTTACTTCCGTTGCAAGCTTCTTGATACCAGCCCTTAGGACTATAGTAGATCTTTTGCATGCGACGATCCATACAAAGTTAAAGACAGAGTCTCCAAAATGACCTATATAGCAAGCCTGTATGCAACCAGCCCAGTCACAGCCATACCTAGTATAATGGACGCCACCTCACGCCTTTTTTGACCATCTGAGGGCTCGTAGAAGTCTGAAAGCTGCGGCTCAGAGGTCAGCTTGTCGATGGATTTACCCGTAAAGTACTAACGCATAGCCTCGTCCACATCCCTTGGCTTGGCATGTCCCTGGCGGCGGAGTTGCTCATTGATGAAGTCTAAGCGCTCAAACGCGAGTGTGGCCATTATTTCAGTATATCAACTGGTAAGATTCCTTGTTTAATTAGCAGATCCTTTGTGGCCATACATCGGCAATAGTCATAGCCAGGTCGCGTAGGGTGAAATCAAGACGTGGCGCACCACCACCTAGAAGCATCTTAGCAAGCTTGGCATAACCTATTGATATACCAGAAACAACTGCACCGTGGTACAGCGCGTTGACGAGGATTTTCCCATCAGTAATTGGTGTTGTAAAACGGGTCCTTTAAATGAGCGTCCGGAGGGGCTGACTTCCCTGGCACCCCCTAGGCACAACCTGTGAGGCTACAACTCTCTGCCTGTAACAATACAATGCTAGTCCAAACACCCCCACCCCGCCGACAATCAAAAGTGATGTCGCCCACGTTTGTCAAGACTGAGTCAAACCCATCTCCCCTGTGGCGGACCCCTGGTCGGCGGGAGCAGGGGGCTGATTTTCAGACTGAAGCACGGACTTCAGAACTCAGAAGTCTATTTTGATTAGCTTCTCAAGCCGCAGCACCCTTTCGGCCTGCCTCAACCTTTTTAGCGTCTTTTGTAGGTTTCTCCTTTGGCACAGGTTCAGGTTGAGGTGCAGGCTGATCACTAGTCACCGCCATTATCTCTTGATTTGCGTTATCCATGTTACCTACTAATTTTGTTCCTCCAATGAGAGACCTCGAGTTTTAATCCGCTACGCGGCGCCACGGAGCAATGCGGTCCCTCGCCCGCTTCCGGTATTCTAATACACACAGTTTACCATAGAAGGTTGCGCAACATCGTTTTTTTTTATTGAAATCTTTCGAGTTATATTGTAGGTAACATTGGAGCAAATCATTACTGATGGATATATACGGCCGTCTGACCTTACAGCAATTGAAAATAGAGCTGAAGAAGCGAAATGCGATTCTTAGCGGGCAAAGAATTGAACTCCCAGATTGGCAGGATATGCAAAGCAACTATCAAACTATCAAAACAGACTTGGTCCGTATGTCGAAGTCGCTGACCCGCGTCAACCAGATTCGGGCCAAATCAATCGACCACGGTATTCGTAATGAGCCTGTGGCTCTGAGGAATATGCAGAGACGACTGGAACCGAAGTCAAGCCATGTGGGATTGTAGTATCCCAAACACACCCCTACCTCGCATTCTCAACAGATTGGGTTGCGTCTGATGACATGAATGTTGAGGTCAAGTGTCCCTACAGTAGCAGGGACAAACATGTCACTCCTGTCTCAGTGCCATACCTGGTCAATGAGAACAACCAGCTCACCCTTAAAGCCAACATGACTACTATTACCAAATTCAGGGCCAGTTGTTTTGCACAAACAGTCAACTTTGTCATCTTGCGGTGTTTACGTCTCAGAGTATAGAGATTGTTCCAGTTACCCGTGACGATGAGTTTATTACTACCATGATTTCAAAGTAAGAGGTGTTTTTCAGGGACTATTTCAAAGATGCTATACACAATTTCTCTTACTGTGTAGTCTTGTGCACTGATTTCTTTTTTCTTTAAGGAATCATTTGCCTGCATATTGCATGTGGTGGAATGTATAATAAACTCTTGAAACTTGAAAAGTACAAAGTGTTTTAATTGAATTATAAACAATTAACCCATTGGGGGTTCCACAGTCACTTATTCAAATAAAGGGACAAACATGAATAGGGTGAAAAAAAATTTTTCTTCAACAGTATTCACTTGTAGGGTTATTATAGATTACATTATAAGGCACATGGAATAAAACGACTACTACATATCACCTTTCATTGAGATTCATATAATATCACACACTGAGTGGGATAGACTTAAAAACACCTTAGGCAGTTGTGGGGACGATGCACTGCCGAAAGTTACATAACATATAACAAACAAAGATTATGTCAGAGGAAAACAGTTGGAGAACTGACTGCCCCAGAGTCTGCGTCATGCTAGCGCCCAGCTGAGCCTCATATTTTGCATAGAGCTTTGTAATCTCTTCATCGGACATTGATTCAATCTTTGCAGCCTACAGGTGCTGATCGCTGAGGTACTGACGGGCCTGACCCCCAGCTATGACAGCAGCAAGCCTATCTCTCTTAGAAGATAAATCTTCACCAGGGGTGCAACAAGGTTTTGCTCGCTCCGACTTTGTGGCCGGCGGGCTAGCCGCATCCTGTTCAAGGAGTTGATCAATAATGGTATCAGGATCCATGAATATACATAGTCACCTTGGAAGTCTAATATATCGCACTGCTCCCCAGACAAAGAAATCTAAATTGGTTACTGAAGCAGTGGCCGAGCATTACCTCAATCGACAGGCATATCCAGTGGGTTGATCAGTCTTCAGCAGCAGTTTTGCGTGCTTGGTCTTTGCTAGTAGATGGTGTACTGTGGTACGTTCCTCCGTCGTTGGAATTACATCATTCTCTCGTAGGGCGTCTTCAAACAAGTCCCTATCCTTGGTGTGGAAAAGTGCCATCCAAAGGGTATGTTCACGTAGAGTTGAATTTCTGGGTGAGGACCCAGACACTCTGTTGCGCATGGCGGCCGCTAAAGGCCAAGTCAGATAACATGTCTTTCTTCTTGGTTAGGGCCTTTGTTGCCGAACAGTCATCAATAATGTAGTGGGTAGGCTCGCCCTTAAAGCAGTGGTAGAAAGCCCTCAAGTGGTCATGGAGCCGCTCCCCGGGGTCAACCACATACACTTCTGAATTATGCCACACCCATGACCGCGTCCGATAGGCTTCGTTGAAACGTATGGTAGGACAGAGAATTACAATATGCGCGAAGGCGCCGAAGAAGGGCCCTTCAAGTAGGTCAAGGATGAATGCGGTTTTCCCACTTCCTGTCTGCCCACAAACAATTGCCGAACAGGGACCATCTGGAAATGTAAACTCGGTCATCAAGCCCTTGTTAGTAGACTGCGCTGACGAACCTGCCATCTTTAATGTTAAGCTGTGCATCCATAACGATATACATATAGACGTTCAATGCCCCGACTGCCTCTGCCTTTTTTGTGATCTGTATGGTGACACCCTCAGACGCATTCTCTACTGCCCTGCCACTACCGTGCAGCTGGTCGTCATCACTCGTCCTTAAGTCGAGCCACAGAGCATACTTGGTAGTTAGGTACTCTCCTAGGGAAACGTCCGACAATGCCAAGTCGTTTACTCGTTGCTGCAAAGGCCTTCGTCACCTCGTCCCACTGCTGGTAGCCACGCATGCCCTGGGCATAGAGCTGATTGGGGATGCCCTCAATGGTCACCTCGACCTTCGTAATCTTTGGGTTGTAGAACGAATCTGTCTTTCTGGCGTATGAGGCGCCCTGGGGGTCTTCAAAGAGCAGTAGGATGCCCTTTATGTTTCGAGCCGTCACGTTCAGGTTGATGTTCCACAGTGTATCTTTTTTATTGTATACAAGCTTCCTGTGACGAAGTACACGGTCATACAGAATGGAGAGCCGACCTGTGTACTGGGTGCGTATCATACGGGCCAACTCTGGTTGAGTAACCATGTCATACTCCAGCGAGATGCCATCAATTTTGTAGCTGGCGTCGGTGTCGCCTGTTGCGTGAATCACACGGTTGTAGTCGTTGAACGTGAGCTCAACGTCAAGCGGAATGTAGAACCTGTTACAATACACATCGGCTACGGCCTTGCCCTCTTCCTCGGTCTCAACCTTGTCTCCTGCCCCAAGTCGTATCTTAGTTGTGTTTCTGTCAGCTGATGTGTCAATGCCCTGGTACTGGAGGCCCTGTCTCTCCTGTACAGTCCGCCACAAGTCGTGGTAACAGTGGCACACATCGCTGTCATCAATAGACATAACCTCATTGCCAGAAATCTTGATTGTTATTTTCTTAACCACGGCACGACCCAGGTTTTGCACAACGCTGCGGTTAACATCAGTCGAGGTCAGCGTGATTGTAAAGGCCAGCCGTGCTGTCCCAGGAACAATGACGTCTTCTGCGCCTAGATTGGGGAAGCGAACCAGCAGTTGTTGGTTCTGGTCAATAGTGCTTGCATTGTTTGTGATAACTACAGACTGTCGCATGCCCTTTACCCCGAGGGGTTCGCGTATCTGGCGGTTTGGGTTTAGTTTGCGTCCTTAAGTACTCAACAGGCTGAATTCTTATCTATAAGTATATCTTTAACACACAAGCATGGAGTTAGATAACCAAACATTTAACGACGCAGTGGAGGAGGTTTACGACCCTGGAATAGAGGATGAGGATTGGCTCGCTGATGCGACTCCCGCTCCAGCCACTCTCCCACCTGTTACAGAAGAGGACATTGGGTGGATCAGTCCATACCACAGGACGGCCGACTCGTTATAGGCGCTGTCAATGATTATTACGATGCATTGGATGAAAAAGGCCACACACCCGCGATCGGCCGCGATTATACAAAGTTTGAACTTGTTAGAGGACAGTTACATTTGAGGGACTTAATTATCATAAATTCTCGTACCAAAGCCCCGCTTTCACTTCAAACAATAGCTAGTAAAGGTGGGGGGCCTAAGGCCGTCCGTGATGGTTTGGGGTTCACTGAGTGGTCCCGAAAAGCGATGTCACAAAGGGAAGTGTGGGCTCTCCAAGTCGTTGACCAAGCAGCCGTCAAAGCCTCAGCGGGTATGGAAATGAGTGGACCTGAAGCCACAGCTGGGAGAGGGCTGGTGTGGAAGAGACAAGCTTCATAGAGGGCCTTCATAATGCTATAGAAGACGTGAGCACACAGACGGATGGTCTGACATTCCGAGAGCTTGTAGGGCTTGACAAGGCTATGCAGACCCAGAGGGGTGAGTTGGTGAACAACCTAGCTAAGATAAGTGAGTTAGAAAGGGATATAGCCCGACGGGAAGCTAAAATGGCGAGCCTGGAGGAGGCAGGGAGGGAAGGAGATCCAGCATGGAAATTCCAAGCAAATGAGCTTGCTGAACTGCAGGATCTTTGCAGTGCCCGTATTGAGGCTGCCTCTGAAAACCGAAAAAATATTACGGTCTAAAATTAACCGCATCCGGGAAACAATCAGTAGGGTTATTAATGAGGACACAACGCTGGCTGAGCGTGTGCGCACCATGTTCCGGGAGCAAGGCATAACAACTGCCTCCATCCTCACTGTGATTGGATTGGCAATCTCGACTCTGGTAGTTGCTTTGAGGGGAGGAGGGAGCACTAGTCCAACCCCAGCACCAATGCCGCCGCCAGCTGATAAGCCCGGCTGTAAAGGAATGGATTAAAAAAACAGCTGAACTCCTTGGCAAACGTCCTGAAGGGCCTGGCCGGTAAGGCGGCAGCTGCCCTTCCAGGAATCATTGGATCCATCGTATCATGGCTGCTTAAGTCAGCTGCAAAGGTGGCTGGTTGGATGGCAGAACATGTATGGGCCACAGCTGTGGCGGTGGGGGGAGTTATCCTCCTGATACTCTGTGACTTACTATGTAGCAAACCAAAGCACAGCTAAGCCTATTACGATTCCGCCCACAATAAGAGCGGTTTTCTCATCCTCATGCGTAGATGGCAGAGCGGCGGGTGGAGGGTCTTCGGCGGTGGGCGGAGGATCTGGCGCGGCGGGCTGAGGGTCAAAGCTTCCTCTATCTGGAGGTACGGCAACCGCGTTGACATCAGTATTGCTACCGATTTGTTGTTTCTCGGTTGTAATGGTAATCAGATTGTTGTACCCAACAACTTTTCCAATGGCGACGCTCATATCCTACGGAGCCATGTAAAGGCCCGTTCCAAACACATAATCAACCTTTGAGGAAGCATTCTGGAGGACGTTCTGATACCTGCGGATGGATAAGGGAATGTCCACTGGGGAGTTGATGGCATCCTCAACGTTAGCCTGAAATTGTTTCTGAGCATCAAAGGACGTGCCAACACCTAGTATCTCTGAGCGGGTCTGCGTCTGTGCACCAAGAATGGCCCAGACATAGGTCCGAATGCTGTCGTTGATCCGTGTGATACCTGGGGCGGTGAACCCCACTGATTTTTCTAGGATGTAAGTACTTCAGGCAGTGCTTGCCCCATCCTGGTCTTGCTTTATAAAATCAATATGTAGCTTGCCGCCCTGGAAAACAAAGCCGTCGGTTGGTTTCTCAAAGGTTTGCCTAACGGATTCGTACAGGTGGGTGTTACTGTAATGAGTGATCACCCGCACATCGTGTGTTTCAGGGTCGGTGAAGTAGACCCGCCCTAGGCCCTGGTTACAACCCTTTATCCTCCAGTCTCTGTTTTCATCAACCCCAAACTCCAAAGTTTACCTGGTTTTGCCAGTATTGTATGTGGATGGTTCTCCAGCCAACTACAAGGGTGTCGTCGCTTATGTTTGGCACCAAGTATTTATCAAACAGGTTGGAGAACTCCACACCAAACGCATCTGTGATATTACGTGCCTTAACCTGAATGAGGAGATGTGTCAGATCTTCAGCGGCAATATGTGATGGGTATACTGGGCCGGGTTTGTACGTTTTATTCGTATTGAATGTAAAGGCTTCTTTGTTCATAGTGCTATGTATCTGTCATATGTTCAAAGCGGCGAGGCTGTCTCCCTGCAAAATGCTATTGACAATAGTGGAGGTGATCAATGTGTTGGCCTTAGGTCAATCACGTATACTGTGGGTTGGTATAACATTGAATCAGATGTGCCGCTTCCATGGCTGCCAGATGGTTCTGGGTCAGAGGGGTTAAAATGTTACAGTCTCCCGTCTGGTCTTTGGAGTTTCAAGCGTATATAGGAGGAATTTGAACTTAAAAGTCAGGGTCCTAGTTTGGAGGTTGATGATTCAACTGGGATTGTTACCCTCTCAACTCCTTCTGGGTTTTTACGATGTGATGGTGGTTTAAAAATATTGGGTCTTGATGCCGGTCTGGGTGGGGAATGCATCCCTTCAGGTACTCACAAAGGTGGCCGGCCCATGAACTTTAGCGTCTTTAACCCACTTAATGTCCACCTCGATCAAGTCAGTACCACGCACAACATACTTGATGGTGCGCCCACTACACTTCTTGAAGTTGTGGGCTCTTTCTGTGATATTATAACCACCAACATCGCTAATCCTGTGTTAAAACGTGTTACTGTCGGAGCTGTGAATGAGTTGAAGGTTCAGATAAGGAATAATAAGGGACGTCTACTGAACAACCACGACTTACCTATTGGTGTTGTTCTGGAATTTACAAGATGTCAATAAAAGCGAGTATTTATGGAACTCATCAGGAAGCGGATCTGGGCGCCGACCTCTCCGAATATGCAACAAAGACCTATGTAGACAAACAAAAAATAGATAAAGGTGGCGTGACTGAAGACCTTGAAATAGGAGATAATAAAATCGTTCAGCTGGGAGACCTGATTTCGCCAAAGGATGCTGCTAATAAAAAGTATGTGGATGACAGATATAGGCAGCAGCGCAGGGACCTGAGACAACACATAGCTGAAAAAACGAAACCCCTCATTACTATTTGGGCAGAAGCAAGTGGCGCTCTTCAGAGGATATGAGTGGTCGTTTGGAGATGGGGCCAGGGGTCAAGACTCACGAGACTCAAGCTGTGGATATACCATGTTATCTAATGGTAAGATCATGCGTATGGGGTTGTCTTCTGGTGTGGGTGCTGATACTGGTGAAGTAGCAGTGTTACTTGTTATAAATGGGACAACTCAATCGGGCTATTGTTACTTTTAGAACCGCCTTTACAGGTAGAACTAGGCAACATTATTAACTTTTATACAACCACTCAAAACAGAGGGGCGACTTGATCTGAAGTATCACTCCTTATTGAGGTTGACTTATAGACTAGTGTGCCTATAACGGTAGTATGAATCAAAAACTAACTGCGCCGCCTGATGAGAATCCAGGCCACTCCTATCGGCTGAATGAGATCAGTTTCAAGAAGCAATACCTTGAGAAAGAAAACGAGCATTATGGTGGTATGTATAAAAAATATAAGCGTCAGTAAACTCAGTGGATGCGGTAGACACTGCTTTAGTTACTGTTAGTATGTGTCTTGGCGCGAGTGGTGTAGGTGTAATGTCTACAGTAGTTGCCATTCCAACTGCCACAGTGTTGGGTGCTGCTGGGGCTGCTTATGGGCTACTTGTAATTGCTGGAAAATTCATCAGTTGGTGGCTGGCCATCAAGGTGAAAAAACATGATCAGATCCGCATTCTTGCACAGAGCAAATTGAATACCATCGCTGACATTGTATCAACAGCACTTGAAGATGGTTATATCTCGGATCATGAGTTTAGGCTCGTTTTAGCTGAGCTCATAAAATATAGCCAAATGGAGGGTGAAATTAAAGCCAGATCTGTAAAGGCGTCAGACTGTTTCAATCAATGAAAAAGACGAGAGCAAGATATGAATGGCCCGTAGACGTTGTGTGAAAAAGTGCAAAAGCCTCCTGGTACGACATCTGCTCTCCAGTTTCAGCAGGACCACAGAGGCTCCGAGATTTCCCCTGTGACCCCACCTCCACTGAAGATTGGGCTGTATGTTATCTGGCCGGCTCCTACCCCTTGTGACTCAGGGGGATATAACTAGGAAGAGTAGTGGAAGTAGGTGTAGATGTATATCGGCCCCGGGTAACCTCTTCACGATACACAAATACAGTGGCACTTGACAACGCGAGCCCTGCAGTGTCATGCTAAGAGACAATCTTTGTATGATAACTTGGTGCTATATAAGGACCAGATTTTGATGGTATCACAAATATGGGTGTTCACAAAAACACTCTGTTCACTCTTAGAGCGTTATTTGAGGATGACACTTGGATAGACTGCCTATCCCAATACAGGGTAATAAGTGGGGGTTTTTAAGATTTTTTAGATTTCTGGTAATTACATTTGCAGCGACTAATAAGCTTAAATATGCTGAGTACACCCCCAATCATAAGGTGCATCATAATGTGCACACCAGTCATATATGAAACGCTATGACGCCCATCATAACGTGCACGGCCGTGGATCATAGCGTGCACACTAATCATGACGTGCACGGCCGTGCATCATAGCGTGCTCATATGAATCAGCCTATTAAATAAACGAGGGTATGAACACAGAAGAG
>CM067354.1:2293841-2297957 GCA_034190875.2 Urechis unicinctus
ATCAACCGAAGTGATTGATTCAGATTCTATCATCGAATCAACCGAAGTGATTGATCCGGATTCTATCATCGAATCAAGTGAAGTGATTGATCCAGATTCTATGATCGAATCAACCGAAGTGATTGATTCAGATTCTATCACCGAATCAACTGAAGTGATTGATCCGGATTCTATCATCGAATCAACCGAAGTGATTGATTCAGATTCTATCATCGAATCAACTGAAGTGATTGATACATATTCTATCATCGAATCAACTGAAGTAATTGGTCCAGATTCTATCATCGAATCAACTGAAGTGATTGATCCAGATTCTATCATCGAATCAACTGAAGTGATTGATACACATTCTATCGTCGAACAGGATGGGAAAGTGGAATATTTGGACTCACATGCTTTCATTTTAGGCCATTCCTCAAATCCGACTCGGACATCGTCAAACGGGACACCGGCAGCTTTGAAAATATACCGAGCTGGTTCTCCCAAAGCCCGGATGTCGAAGTAGGTAAATTTGTAATTTGCCATAGCGATATTCTGAAAATAATCAGTTATACAATACACGTACTTGTGAGAATGACAGGAACTATCCAGTACTTCATTGACTGCTTGTATGAATAAGCTGACTACGATAACAACATCGGTAACAGAAGGTCCTTCGTGTTCGCCTCACTTTTCCCAAATGGGTCATCAGAATCTAACATCAGCTAGAATTAACAAGCAAATCCTACTGAATTTCCCATACGTGTTAGCTCAGTTTGTCCGCTTGTCTCCCCAGCTCACTGCGTATACAACGCGACTTTCCAAACCAATATTTCAAATGCCACAATCCCACCCCGACCCCTGTTCCTACCTCATGGGAGATAACTCACTGGCTCAGCGTTAAGTGTTACCATCTATATCTTTATCAAACAGACGTGTGACGATGCATCGCGCACTGAAGCATACCCACCGACACTCTCTCTCTCAATCTCTCTCTCCCTCCCTCTCTCTCTCAATCTCTCTCTCACTCCCTCTCTCTCTCTCTCTCTTCTCTCTCTTGTTATATCTCTCTCACACAAACACACACACACTTTTTCTCCTCCCACCACCCCCCCCCCCCCCCCCCCCCTCTATACAGACAGGTTCGTCTCCCGCTCTGATGAAGTGGATACAATACAAACACCGTATTCATACACGGCTCGTCCGCTCGACCATTCGCTGGTATAATTAATCGTAAAAAGAGAGTTTTGAACTTACCAGACTATATAGTGACGTTTTAGTGGCGAAGTCTCGGGGTGTTGGTGACGAGTCAAACGCGGCCTGTATGCTGTGGACTTATAAAGGCTCCAGCGGAGGTCTAATGTTGACGTGTCAATACGCAGGGTCGATGTTATCCGTCCTTGACAAGGGGAGGAAAAAAATTTAAGAAAATGCCGAGTCATGTTTGGTCAGCGTTAAAGCGCGAAGAATCGACAGGAAGCCTGCCTTTAAGCGCGCGGGCCTCGCCTCCCCCGGGGCCTTCCCCCGGGGCCTCCCCTCATCCAGCTTACAGTGTTCTATTATGAGCGCTTGGCGAATATACATCGAGACTTTCCAAACCAATGTTTCAAATGATTTATAATCGCAAACTACTGCAGCAAGCTACTGAGCTCCGCAGTGTTCTATTATGGGCGCTTGGCGAATATACATCGATACTTTCCAAACAAATGTTTCAAATGATTTATAATCGCAAACTACTGCAGCAACCTACTGAGCTCCGCGGAGTTTACAATGTCCGTTGACATGGACCGTGTATCATGAAGTGGCCTTATTCTCGGCTGCCACAATCCCACCCTGACCCCTGTTCCTACCTCATGGCCATGGGAGATGAACTCACCGGGTCAGCGTTGTGTTGTTATCATTTTTATGCCAGGCCAGCAACAGACATGTGACGATGCATCGCGCACTGAAGCTTACCCACCCAAGTCTCGGGGTGTTTGTCCAACGCAGCCTGTATGCTATGGACCTACAAAGGCTCCGAGCGGAAGTCAATACATCAGGCGATTTCCTTACGCATCGAGACGTAGCACGTTATGTTATCGTAGCGTCAAACATGTGTGCCATGGAGAGTGTACATACAGACGAAAAAAATCGTCCTTTACCTGGGTGGGGGGGGTGCGGAGGGCAAATCAGAAAATGCCTAATCATGCTTGAAAGCGTTAAAGCGCGCGAAGAATTGACGGGAAGCCTTCCATTTAGACGATATAAAAATACGGTTCACCGCACCAAACACGGTTCACCGCACCAAACACGCGTTGTGTTTCGGTCAAATTGGATTTCCATTCAATTGTAACAGTGCAGTTTGCCGAGCATTGAGTACAGTTATATTTTCATCATTTCACAAGAACGCGTTTAATTGGACATATCGATCTTAAGAGCAGCCAAATTTAATCACCCGTTATGAAGTTATCGTATAATGAGAAACCCTTGAGAATGGAAATGTATTTGCAATCAAAGCTGTGGCAGTTAATTTTAAATTTGAAAATAAACGACGAATATTTCTAGGGATTTCGAAAATCGAACACTAATCTTTAGATGTCTTTTGCAAAAAAACTTGTCCCCAGCATAGAAGGTCAATCCGCTGATTGCGTATGCTTCATTAATCCAATAGTCAATAATCCACGCAGTAGTATAGGTAATAGCGGTTCCAGTCCACCCACCCACCGACGATAAGGAATCCCCCCACTTCAGAGCATCATTTACCCACTTCGACTATTCTTTTTGGGGCCTAAGGTCTCAAGAGCTGCCAAGAGCTGGAGTCTCCGGATGGTGGACTAAGGACTGGAGCCTCTCGGCAGGTCATCAGTCGCAGGGGAGAAGGAGGCCCATGAGTCGCAGGGGGTAGGGGTAGGGGAGTCCCACGAGTAGCAGTGGTAGGGGCAGATGGAACCGCTATTACCTATACTACCAACCTCTAGGGTCTTTATCCATAGAGGTCCTTAAGCGTAAACATTCCGGGGCCGGGACCACCCATGTAAGTTCCATTTTTTACGCGGTCGAGGTCCTGCATAAACTGGGCAACCTTAGCGTCGTTCTTCTCGATAAAGTCGGGATCGGGAGGAGCGGTTATCAATCTCATCGTAAAGAACTTCCAACAGTAGAACGCCCCTGCCTGTCTCTCCAGGGTCCTACTCGGTCTTCCCAGCCAAGTACCGTGATGTTCCTGTTCCACGTCCAGGCAACTATTAAACCTCCCGTTCGCGCCATAGTCGCCGTCTTCAGTCAAACAACCCCAAACAGACAAAACAAGCCAACCCAGCCAAACAAGCCAAAACAAGCCCAGACCCAAAACAACCAACAACCAAGACCATGCAGCAACAACACCCCCCCACTCGGTCGACCAATCTTCCAGAACCTGTGCAAACCCTCTCTCCCCTATACCGATAGCCAAAGAACAAGCAATTGAACTAATGTACCCCAAGGAGTATACACTATGCCATCCGACAATGCAGCACACAGAGCAACCACCATCTCGCTCCAAGACATGGGCCTCCGGGCTGTTTCCACCCATCTCCTCCTCGAAAACACCTACGACAGCAATCTGGTCCCCAACATAGCCGAAGTCGACTACCTCAAGGGCAACCTGGGCAAAACCCACCTCTAACCACTTTCAGGCCTCCAGCCGTTCGTAGACGATCTCTATGTCTTAGGCTATCTGCGCTCCTGCAACCATGTTTCCTTCCAGGCAAGGTCCTCTGCACAACCGGGGAAAACGGGGCCGCCAAGAACATCGTTTCCAAGATCGCTGTGGCAGCCAGAGAAACCATCGGTGAGGATATGCCTTTCCTCCACACCACCCTACAGCACACCGTTTGCCTCTCCAGTAGCGGCGTTGTCCGCGAGGATCGAGAAAGACACCAACAACGAGTCCAAACAAGCTTGGGAAAGGCTCTACCCCGGAGAAACGCCATCAGCGGTATTCATCGAGGTCCCAATGGAAACCCTCCAGGACCGCCTTCCAGCCTTCCAGCGCCAACTTCTGGTCCATGGATATGGCATCTACTCGATCGACTACACCAGAGACTTCTCCGGCGTGCTCGACAGGGAAACCCTTGTCGCCCACCTCCGCGGGCAAGGCTTCGCAGAGCAGGGAGACAT
>CM067354.1:2302457-2312708 GCA_034190875.2 Urechis unicinctus
GGCTAATATTGCTATGCTACTGTCACAGATATCTTATCACTATGATCCCAGCTTGTTAATGTGTGGGATGTTATTGTGGCCATCTAGTCAGTGATGTTAAAGCAGCCAGCTAGTTAGTGATGATAATGCGGTCAGCTAGCCAGTGAAGTTAATGTGGCCAGCTGATCAGTGATGTTAATGTGGCCAGCTAATCAGTGATGTTAATGTGGACAGTTAATCAGTGATGTTAATGTGGCCATCTAGTCAGTGATGTTAATGTGGCCAGCTAGTCAGTGAAGTTAATGTGGCCAGCTAGTCAGTGACGTTAATGTGGCCAGTTAGTAATGTGGCCAGCTAGTCAGTGATGGTAATGTGGCCAGCTAGTCAGTGATGTTAATGTGGCCAGCTAAACCGTAAAGTTAATGTGCCCAGCTAGTCAGTGATATTAATGTGGCCAGCTAATCAGTGATATTAATGTGGCCCGCTAGACAGTGAAGTTAATGTGGCCCGCTAGACAGTGAAGTTAATGTGGCCAGCAAACTGTGAAATAAATGTGGCCAGCTAATCAGTGATGTTAATGTGGCCAGCTAGTCTGTGATGTTAATGTGGCCAGCTAGTCAGTGAAGTTAATGTGGCCAGCTAGTCAGTGATGTTAAAGAAGTCAGCCAGTCAGTGATGATAACGCATCTTGAATGTTAAATTTCGGTCCATTTCTACCTTTTTATTGAAAATGAATAACGAGCCATTGTAAGATGGTAAGAACTGCATTATGCTAAGTAACCACGTGCATCACTGCGCTACTCGATGACCAACACGAACCTACCCCCTCCTCCCCCGCCCCTAACTAATCCCCCACCCCCCCCCCACACCAGCCGCCTCCAACCCCCCCCCCCCACACACACACACCCCCCACTACACTACCGGTTTTCCGAACTTGAAAACTTCGCCGGCCGCAAACTGGACGCACTGACGGCGGAAATTACCCAGCAACCCTTATAAACTACTTGATCAAGTAAAATAACGTTTTGTTATTTTTAATGACAAATTAAGGGCCAATAACCAAGCATATGATGGTTGATGTTAACGTAAAGTAAAACCGAATTCCATTAACTGGTGATCTTGAATGAATACAAAATACAAGCGAGATATGAAGACTCAGCCCGGCCTGTTGGGCGGGAACCTGTTGGGCGGTAGCCGCACTTCAACAGAGACGCACAGCAGGCTCCTCAAGCGCTTCTCGACAGGCCTTGTGGGACTAACGTCTTTAACCAATCTTCTGAATTTACACAATGCCCAGTGATACGGGATAGATATAACAGGGTTTATTTTTTGTACTGTGTGTGTAGTGCGCCTCAGTGGAGCGGCTCCGTCTCCCCGTAGCCGTGGGAGCGGAGATCGTCCATGAGAGGCCGATACACTGTACGATCCCGCTCGGCACTGATCCGACGGAAAATGAAAACACCGCCGATGAGTACGAGTCCGAGCGCGGCGGCCAGGCAGATAAAGAGTACGGGTAGGTTAATGCGGTAGTCGTCATCATCAGCGTCAGAGAAACTCATGTCACCCGCTGCCGAGGCAAACGACTCGCCGTTGTCACTGAACTTGTCGTCAGGAATGGCGTTTAGTTGGTCTTTGTTGTCGATATCGGCTAAGGCGTTCGAGGCTTGCGCTGGTGGGTATTCACCAGCCGGAAGTGCAGGTTGAGGAGCCGGTTGCGCAGCCGGCTGCGCAGCGGGTCCTGGGGCCGATTGGAACGCATTGTTTGAGTCTGGATTCTGGGGAAAAGGTTGGTTCGCGACACTCGTATCGACTTCAGCTGGGGCCTGAAAGCCGTCCGTAGGAGCTGCTGCAGTGGTCAATGGAGTCTCGGATTCAGTCGTGGCGTGCTCGGAGCCCGTGGTGTCTGTCGTGTCTGAGGGTCCTGGAATGTTCCATTGGAGGTTGGCAAGCGTGACCTCTTGTTCCGGTGTGATTTGGCCGCGGACGACTGTGATGTAACCGGCTTTATCCACCTCGTTCTCCGTCTCTGCCCACTCACACTGGCTGAACGGACTTCCACATTTGAGGCCGTAACACACTGAACCGTTGGATGTCTGATAATAGGAGGACGTGTCACAATTATCTGTCACACATTGATAATAGGAGGACGTGTCACAATTATCTGTCACACATTTCAATTTATTTCAACAGACGAAAGAAGGTTTATCTAAACTCTCTTGTCAGCAATTTATTGTCGTGTTACCACCTGTTAGTATAAACTCCAGGTATCATAGATGAGCTCTCAGACACACAAAATCGAAATAGATACAAGGCCGCTTCTGGAACGGCAACCTAATGTGATCAGAACGGTACTGGGTGATTCTGGCTAGGGCGGTGGTACAATTAGCGCCAAAGTGATACAGTGATTTAAAGAGTGGTACAAACAGCGCCAGAGTGATACAGTGAATAATAGCGTGGTACAAGTAGTGCCAAAGTGATGCAGGGATTTATAGAGTGGTACAAAAAGGGCCAGAGCGATATAGAGAGTTATAGAGTGGTACAAATAGTTCCAGGGTGATAGTGGGATGTTATAGAGTGCTGCAAAGAGTGCAAGGGTGATACAGGGTATTATGGTGTTGGACAAATAATGACAGGTAATCCAGGTTGTAAAAGAGTAGAATTAGAGCGCCAGTGTGACACATTAATAAAGTGGTACAAATAGATGGTGTCAGAAGGATCCATGGAGTTATAGAGCGGTACAAAGAGTGTCAGAATGATCCAAGGAGTGATAGAGCAGTACAAAGAGTGCCAGAATGATCTAAGGAGTTATAGAGCGGTACAAAGAGTGCCAGAATGATCCAAGGAGTTATAGAGCGGTACAAAGAGTGCCAGAATGATCCAAGGAGTTATAGAGCGGTACAAAGAGTGCCAGAATGATCTAAGGAGTTATAGAGCGGTACAAAGAGTGCCAGAATGATCCAAGGAGTTATAGAGCGGTACAAAGAGTGCCAGAATGATCCAAGGAGTTATAGAGCGGTACAAAGAGTGCCAGAATGATCTAAGGAGTTATAGAGCGGTACAAAGAGTGCCAGAATGATCCAAGGAGTTATAGAGCGGTACAAAGAGTGCCAGAATGATCTAAGGAGTGATAGAGCGGTACAAAGAGTGCCAGAATGATCCAAGGAGTTATAGAGCGGTACAAAGAGTGCCAGAATGATCTAAGGAGTGATAGAGCGGTACAAAAGTGCCAGAATGATCTAAGGAGTTATAGAGCGGTACAAAGAGTGCCAGAATGATCCAAGGAGTTATAGAGCGGTACAAAGAGTGCCAGAATGATCTAAGGGTGATAGAGCGGTACAAAGAGTGCCAGAATGATCCAAGAAGTTATAGAGCGGTACAAAGAGTGCCAGAATGATCCAAGGAGTTATAGAGCGGTACAAAGAGTGCCAGAATGATCCAAGGAGTTATAGAGCGGTACAAAGAGTGCCAGAATGATCCAAGAAGTTATAGAGCGGTACAAAGAGTGCCAGAATGATCCAAGGAGTTATAGAGCGGTACAAAGAGTGCCAGAATGATCCAAGGAGTTATAGAGCAGTACAAAGAGTGCCAGAATGATCCAAGGAGTTATAGAGCGGTACAAAGAGTGCCAGAATGATCTAAGGAGTGATAGAGCGGTACAAAGAGTGCCAGAATGATCCAAGGAATTATAGAGCGGTACAAAGAGTGTCAGAATGATCCAAGGAGTTATAGAGCGGTACAAAGAGTGTCAAAATGATCCAAGGAGTTATAGAGCGGTACAAAAAGTGCCAGAATGATCCAAGGAGTTATAGAGCGGTACAAAGAGTGTCAGAATGATCTAAGGAGTGATAGAGTGGTACAAAGAGTGTCAGAATGATCCAAGGGGTTTTAGAGCGGTACAAGTCGTGACAAGTTAACATCAACAGATCTTGACTTACATGACATAACAAGGTTAAGACTAGCATCTCAAAACGATGTCGAGACTAACATCACATCACGATGTCGTGACTAACACCACATAACGATGTCGTGAGTAACATCACATCACGATGTCGTGACTAACATCACATCACGATGTCGTGAGTAACATCACATCACGATGTCGTGAGTAACATCACATTACGAGATCGCGACTAGTGTGACACCATGAGATCGCTATTACATTGCATTACAGGTACACGTATACAATCTCTGGACCGAGTGCGGTGTTGCCAGAGATATTGACTAACCGTATATAGCTTGCTCGCAGCACAAATCATAGCACTCCCCGCTCGTAGCCACGTCCGATTTGACAAACGATCTGAACGCTGAGCCCCGGATTTCCAAGATAGCGACACCGGGACGTCCTGAATATTCCCCTTTGTACTCCTCCAGAAGACATTCCGTTTCCTGTCCGGCTGCGCCTTGACTTGGCAGGAAGAGGAGAAGCAAAAGCGCGGGAAACGCGAGAGACATGGTTTTACTCGACATCCGTGCTGTTTTGGTTTTCTGAAGCTTCTATGTCTGTCTGCTGTGGGTGGTCGTTAAGACCTACCTGTTTACAACTCGCTTTGACTCTCAAAGTAGGTAGCGTGGACAGGTTGCGGATGGTGGGCTTAGTCGGCTGCGTAGAACCGCGATGACGGCTGTTGATGGCGACAGCTGGCTGGCTATTGCGGCCGCGGGCTGTGCCCAGCCCCGCTGCATATCTAACTCCAACTGTCCGTACTGCGCCGTCTCCTATTGATTATACCGCACCATATTAATATCAATGATCAATGTTCTAAACATGACCCATACCATAATATGTCTCCACTGATGTAGAAAAGTACTGGTTCTTCCTAATCCTCATCCGGGTCCGGTGTTCCATGAACTCTCTGATGTCGGGCTACTTCTGTTCTCACCACATCACCACTGACCGTACAGCAACAAAATGGCCCCATTACTCAGTTAGGAACACTTATCAAGATGTATCGTCCCGATATGTTGTGAATACTATCACCTAGATTTTTATTAAGGGTCTATTAACATCCAACATGCCAAAAAGAAATCATTTACTGAATGAATGTCCAACCAATGACGTCAGTCATCGCAACGTGTCGATTACTCATCGATGAACAAACCCCTAATGCTAAGTGAGAGACGCGTCTTTATTTCGAAGTGTACATACACCAAACAGCGTGGAATCACAGCTCACACTCGACACAGCTGGATATGATTAAATTAGCATCTCATAGAATACAATTCCGAATAATACTTATGTGACCGTTCCCAATTGCTGTATCAATCGAAAGTTTGTACGATGGACTCACATCGATGTGTTTCAACATCACTGTAAGTCCATTTCGATTCCGTCGTCACCCACCGCACAGGTCCCTAGCATTGAGTTGTTTCAAATGTCTAGCATCCTTATAATCACCCACCGCACAGGGTGGCTAGCATTGAAGATTTGTTTCAGTCACCCAATCGTCATCGCATCAGGGTGACTCCCAATCCCATTGTCCATGTTTACGTTTCCTCCCACCCCTTGCTTATCAATGAGCGGAAGGCTATCGCATCGATGATTTGTTTAGTCACCGTACCCGGAGCATGAATTGACTAGCAATGATACATCAGTGTAATCCACTTCAGAATGATAGGCTAGTGATTGGTTCCATTTTTCCTGGAAATTCGCTTCATGTGCGACAGGAGGACTCAATTACTGTGTTTAACAATTATCCGTGCAGGTTGAAAGTGGTATCATTCGATAACTGCGTGAGCATTAAATTGAGGGCCACAGACGGGTCATTCAAGGGAACAGACTGTTTTTCCAACATTGCAGGGGTTTGGAAGTGCTAACAGGGGGTCATGTGTTTTTCAAACACGTGTTCATTTGCACGGGTTTACATTCGGAACAGACTGTTGAAGGGTTATCAGCAGCGGGGCGTCTTCCCGAAGCGGTCGGTAGCGGGCCAGGTCGGTCGTGCGGTAGAGCTTGTGGATGACGTAAAGGAGGACGACGAGGACGACGGGGACGAGGGAACACAGTCCGCCGATGATCAGCGGACGGTTGACGACGCCGAACTCGCTGTCATAAGCAAACGCCTTGAGCTTGTCGCCTGTGATCGCGGGTCGGCCCATAAACGACGCGTCGTTCATTTGCGGGCGCGTCGCGGGAGCCTTCCCCTGGCCGCGCTCATCGCCTGCTTTGTACGATGGATCTTTGGTAATGTTCGTCTCATCGTCTTCATCACTGTAATCTCCATCTTCGTATTCGTCGTCGTCATCTGACGTTGTTCGATAATCAGCATCGGATGTGGGCCATTTCCTGTTTGATCCAGTCAGGCATGAGGGTAATCATCCCAACCGGTCCACGTCGTCACGACACTTCCTCTGCGTCAGGCCGACTAGCGGTAGCGTACCCCAAGCTGAACTGTGCGGACTGTGGAATCAGGGTCAGGGGCTGATTGTCTGGAAATTCGCCGACAGGAGGAAATGACTGGGGGCAGACGGGACATTCGGATTCGGACTGACTGTTGAACAGCAGGGGTTTGGAAGGCTGAAAAGGGGGCAGACGGGTATATCGGAACAGACTGTTGAACAGCAGGGGGTTGGAAGGCTGAAAGGGGGCAGACGGGACATGAACAGACTGTTGAAGGGGGTTTGGAAGGCCGAGAAGGTTCAGACGGGACATTCGGAACTTCGGGGGGTTGAAAGGCTGACTGTTGACAGACAGCAGGGGGTTGGAAGGCTGAAAAGGGGGCAGACGGGACATTCGGAACTGACTGTTGAACAGCAGGGGGTTGGAAGGCTGAGGAAGGTTCAGACGGGAAATTCGGAACTGACTGTTGAACAGCAGGGGGTTGGAAGGCTGAAAAGGGGGCAGACGGGACATTCGGAACTGACTGTTGAACAGCAGGGGGTTGGAAGGCTGAGGAAGGTTCAGACGGGAAATTCGGAACTGACTGTTGAACAGCAGGGGGTTGGAAAGCTGAGGAAGGGACAGACGATACATTCGGAACCGGTTGGAAAGCAGAGGAGGGGATAAACTGGTCATTGGGAACTGGTTGTTGGAGCAGTGATACTGTGGTGGTCTGCTCGACAGGAGCATTTGGTGTGCTGGTTTGAGCATATACGGTGTTTGCCGCACTTGTATGGGGAAATCCAGTCTCGTTCACCTCATGGTTTTCCGTGGTGTGTGGCTCCTCACTCGATACGCTGCTCCCAAACCCCGGTTGTGAGGTCACCACAACGTTTAATACAACCGTGTCTGCAAGATCAACCGACGTGACGTCATTAGTAATCCCAGCGGCGTCGCTGGTATCCTCATAGACGTCGCTAGTAAATGTAGTAACGGCATCGGTGATATGGGTGTTGTCATTGGACGCCCCACTGGATACTGAGGGTTCTGTGACGGAGGGCGGTGTCGACGGATGGATGACAAGGGCAGCCACTGCCTCCGTATCGTTGGTGTTTCCCCAGTTACAGCTGTCTTGAGGCGAACATTTCAGGGTCAGACAAACCAGTCTGCCCTCGTAACGTACGAACGACGCCGTGTTGCATTCGGCTGTACACACAAACACACACACATACACACTGTCAGTATAAGGCCTACAGCATTATGTCTGAGTCAGAACGGCTTTATTCACTCAGGTTCTCTAAGATGACTCCCATACTTACAAAAGGAAACTTCTACAATTGAATGTACACATGGCCGGGTGCGTTTGTGGTTGTGTTTGGGAGTGTTTGTTGGTATATGTTCGGTTGGGGGTCTGATAGTGTGTGTGTGTGTGTGTGTTTGTGTGTGTGTGTGTGTGTGTGTGTGTGTGTGTGTGTGTGTGTGTGTGTGTGTGTGTGTGTGTGTGTGTGTGTGTGTGTGTGTGTGTGTGTGTGTGTGTGTGTGTGTGTGTGTGTGTGTGTGAGGGTGTGTTTATTTGCGTGTCAGGGTGTGTTTGTGAGCGTGTCAGGGAATGTTTGTGAGCGTGTCAGGGTGTGTTTGTGTGTGTTTGTGAGCGTGTTAGGGTGTGTTTGTGTGTTTGTCAGGGTGTGTTTATGGGCGTGTCAGGGTGTGTTTGTGGGCGTGTCAGGGTGTGTTTGTGGGCGTGTCAGGGTGTGTTTGTGGGCGTGTGAGGTGTGTGTCAGTGTGTGTTTATGTGTTTGTGCGTGTGTCAATGTGTATCTGTGAGTCTGTCAGGGTGTGAGTGTGTCAAGGTGTGTTTGTGTGTGTGTGTGTCAGGGTGTGTTTGTGAGCGTGTCAGTGTGTGTTTATGTGTTTGTGCGCGTGTCAATGTTTGTCGGTGAGTCTGTCAGGGTGTGAGTGTGTCAAGGTGTGTTTGTGTGTGTGTGTGTCAGGGTGTGTTTGTGCGCGTGTCAATGTGTGTCTGTGAGTCTGTCAGGGTGTGAGTGTGTCAAGGTGTGTTTGTGTGTGTGTGTGTCAGGGTGTGTTTGTGCGCGTGTCAATGTGTGTCTGTGAGTCTGTCAGGGTGTGAGTGTGTCAAGGTGTGTTTGTGTGTGTGTGTCAGGGTGTGTTTGTGAGCGTGTCAGGGTGCGTTTGTGTGTTGATGTGTGAAGTGTCAGGGTGTGATTGCGTGTGTATCAGGATGTGTTTGTGTGTATGAGCGCGTGTCAGGGTGTGTTTGTGCGCGTATCTGGGTGTGTTTGTGCGCGTATCTGGGTGTGTTTGTGTGTTTATGTGTGTGTCAGGGTGGGTTTGTGTGTGTGTCACGGTGTGGCTGTACGTGTGACGGTTTATTAGTGCATGTCACGTTGTGTTTGTGCATGTGTCACGTTATGTTTGTGCGTGTGTCACGTTGTGTTTGTGCGTGTGTCACGGTTTGTGACTGTGCGTGTGTCACGGTGTGTTTTTGGACGTTACTCACGGTTATTACAACACAGCTCAATACACTCGTTGTAGTTGCCAAATGTCTCTACACGCTCCAGGATTGTCGAATTCCCGCCCAGCTCCGTCAAATATAACCTCGATTGTATGCTTTGGGTGCAAGATGATTCTTGACCTTTGACCGGGGTCACTAGTATGGTTAGGGTGATGATCAGCGCGCTGAGCATGCGCACTGCCATAACTGCAATACCAGTACACAAAGGTAATTGCAAAATATACAAATGCAAGCGTTACTTTTGGTTACCTTTGATACAGCAGCAGTTTTATGTCAAAATTGCTTCAAACAAGTTGACGGTTTCACTGACCTGGTGATTGCGTAGAAAAACCGTGAGAGGTTGGTCTGGAGTTACGCGCGCTCCGTAGCAGCGTCTGGTTGAGTCAAATGGGTATATTCTTCAATTAATATCTGTTTGAAAATGGACCATCGATTTGTATTGAACGGCGGTGGTGGCAGATGTGGTGGGAGTGCGATGAGAGAGGCGTGCAGCCACGGCTGCGCTCGTCCAGCTTCACTCGGTCACATATGGTTTCACTGTCGTCAACACATCATTCTAAATGTATTGCCTTGAACGCAAGCACCTCCACAGCGAAAGCGTAACGTGACTGGTGACGTCATTCATTGGTCATTTCATGACGTCATCATCGATGTGGAAATGTAGTTTCAAATTTCTAAATGAATCATTTATCCAGAAAAGATTGAGAGTTTTCGGCCACGTGGTTGCACTTATCTGAGAATTACAGACTATGGACATCATTTGTTGATGCGGCGAGCAGTATATAGAGACGTTCTCCATATCGATCAGTACATAAGCCATCAAATGATTCTTGATGACAAGTATACGTTGTTAAAGTTATACTCCAGTTTTTAATATTGTTGCGCCATATTATAAAACTCACAAAGATGAGTCATTTTGAGAGAAATAAGCCCGATTTATGAGAATAATTTGGCAATTATTGATCAATCAACTTTGAAAAAAGTATGCGTTCTCCTAGTCGGGCGCGGCCATGTTGGTACGCACATTTTTGTGACGTCAGAGGCGCCATTCTTACTCCAGGCGATTCGTTGTTTACATCGCGCTTGCTGCGAGCGATAGACTGTTCTTTAGGAATGTGGCGCTCTGTATTGCTTTCGGATAAAAGCACAATAATAAAAATTGGTTTTCCGAGTTAAAGAGTCAAGACTGATAAAAATGCTGGCAGGAAACGGGTCAGTTGCCTGTCACAACAAGCATTATTCTCTTTTATTCATAGTCCACAGTGGCTACCCATTTATATTGCATGTGATTCTGTATTGTCTATCATAACTTTGATTTACATCCATGAGTGGTACGCTATTATCTTCCAGCTGATGATTGCTTCCACAAAATTATGACCTACGCTGACGTGCTTGGGTTGTTAGCGAGTGATATGCTTCCATG